>JAUCNO010000548.1:9918728-9930403 GCA_032353835.1 Enteromius viviparus | reverse complement strand
TCTTTAAAATGACTAATGAATTGTAAATAATGGATAATATGCCCTTACTATATGTACAGATAATCATTAGTTATATACGTGTTCAAGCTTAACTGATGCATGTTAATCATAAATTTCTAGTTTATTTATGCTTAACTAATGCATAATTTGGGCCCTTAAAATGTTAGGTTAATCATTAATTACTAGAGTGTTTTTGCTCAACTAATGCTTAATTGTGAACAAATTTATCATTAATTAATGCTTAACTAATGTATTGTTCTGGCCCACTATTCATTATTTTTGGTGTTACCAAAAATATTTAAGCACTGTGCTAGCATGGCACATACATCATTCTAATAAAAATTAATAATAAATGCACTGCCTTTGGACAAAGCAACTATTTACAGCACACTGTATACAGTATGGTTTTCCATTTCTCTTTTAAAGGTCATAATACATTCAAATCACATGTCATATTAAAAATAAATTGACAGGTATTTTTTTTTTTTATTTCTCCATAAGCCAAAGTAAAAAGGAGACATATAAAGCCTGTCAGACCCTGTAAAGTTCATTGTTATTAAATAATACCTGACAACCTTCTCACCGGGCACACAAATAAAGCTACGGCCAGTCCTGACAAGTTCTGTGACCCACCTGACGTATGGATGCTCTGTTTTCCCTCCCTGCACTCCCTGAAGTCACTCCAATTTAGTACCTTTTTTCTTTCTTCTTGAGACTGACCTGAACTCTAGCAAAGTAGCAGCAAAAAGAATTCTCCAGAACAGATCACAGAGACGCCTCTGTTTAACAGAAGCTCATTCCCCTCACCTCAGTGACCCTGTGTACGTGTGTGCGCCAAACTCCAAGTGTAAAAATCACCTGTCGTGTGTTTGATGTATGTATAAGTGTGTGTGGGTGTTTGTGAAGCATGGAGCGCCTGATTGTCAGAGGTCAGCGCAGAGGTCATCAAAAACCGACAGGGTGACGGCACTATTTTTGTTTCTTGTCTTAAAGAGAATGTACAGGGCAAAGCAGAGCATCCACCTTTCTCATTAATACAGTACACTGTCTGGCTGTCCCATACAACACCTCTTCCTCTTCCTTCTGAGACTGATCTGTGTCAGTTAAGAAACTTTGATCATAGAGTGTAACAGACAGATTAACTGATAACTAAAATGCTAAATATATTATGTGCGTGCATCTTATTGACTGATATGTTAAAGACCTGGCAAAGATACGTATGCTACAATTAGTACACTTTAATAAATTTGAATGATTTTTGAAATAATAGTGACAAAGACATAAAGTCACACACACACACAGGCTGTGCAGTTGCAAGGCCAATTGCAAGTGCAAAGTGAGTAACGCTAAGTTAATTAATCCGGTTGGAAACGAATGTGGTGAAAGATGTGTAAAACAAGTGAAAGGAACAGAACAAGGGTTCTTACTTGTACTTACTATTATGATAACAATTCATTATCCATAATTACATGCAAGTAACCCTAAACCAAACCCTAATCCTAACCCTAACTATATAGCATATACACATAGTTAATTCATATTACTCAGTACTTAAATGTATAATTAGACTGTAACAAGGACACCTTAAAATAAAGTCTAACCGAGATGTATCTTGTGTGTGACAACTGGTTAAGGAAATTACTTATAATTTTATAACACGTATAAGTCACTGAATGACAATATTAAAAAAAAAAAAAAAAAAAAAAGGAATGAATAGCAAGAATGTCCAACCTAGTTGATAACTAATTAGAAATATAGGGGCAAGTGACAAGTTTTGAAAGAGAAAACAATTATACAAACTAAATATATGAAAAAAAAAAAATTGTTACAGAATTTGTGTAAGTGACTTAGAATCTTATAGTTAGTGAGATATACTTCTATAAAAAAATAGTCCTTTCTACGTAGTATACATATTTAAAAGAAAATATATATATTTTAAAAATGAATTTAGTAACACTTTATTTAAAAAACAAATAGATAGACGCCTATCTATTTTTATTTAAATCTATTGAACATTTAGAGTCAATAAGTTTTTATGTTTTTAAAATAATTCTCTACTGCTCACCAAGGCTTTATTTGATCAACAGTACAGTAAAAACAGATATATTGTGAAATATTTGCTTACAATATACACAGTACAGTATTTTAGTTTTACTGTATTTTTTATCAAATAAATGATATATATATATATATATATATATATATATACAGTACAATAGTTTTACTTTATTTTTTTATCAAATAAATTATATATATATATATATAATACATTATATTACAAAGAATCATAAATTATTTATACTAGGAAATGCTTCCCCAGCAGTGTTTAAACAAATAAAAACCTTGCTTTATAAAAGTCAATAAAAAATCTGTACCATCTTTAGCAGATGGCATCTCTAGCGCTTACACTGAAGCTCAGACATTATTACATGACTCCCTATCAGCAATTTGGATTGGGATCAGACAATGCTAAACGGAAAAGATGTTAGACTGCAGTTGAGAGGCTCTGAGTGTTTATAGCGCTGAAGTGGACAGCATATTGGGATCAGACCACAAAGCCCCCGTCTGACATGCATGTCTGATCAAAGTGTATTACTGCTATGGGCTCTGCTGGGGATTTAAAGGAATTCTGGGCCGTCTTCCAGAGAGAACAAGGTGTAAAAGTAGAGAGTTTATGATAAAAAAAACACCTCTTACAGAGCTTCAGAAAGTGTCTTGGCTGGAAATTCACAAGGTATTATTTATTTGCATTCTTAGAATAAAACATAAAAACCCATTCACAACTCTTTTTAATTATTTAATGAGACATTTTGTCCCAGTAAAACTGCATAGATAATCCCCCCAACCCCTTGTGAAAAAAATATAGTTAAAAAAATAAGTGTGCTTAATTATTTTTGAAGTGTTTGCAGAAATTTACACTAACTCTGCCTAAGGCATGTGCTTTTTAACCTTTTTAAATCTCATATCACATCGGAAAGGCATTTATTTTAAATAAAAAATGTATGAAATAATCAAAATATTGTTGAAAACTAATTATTGGGTAGGATTAGGATAGACGTAGGCAGGGCTTTATCATCCCAATACAGTGTCATCCCTTTAATAATCTGAATAACAATTTATGCTGAATATTTTATTATTGCCTACTGTTTTATAATGTACCGAGGTTCAAATAACTGCCACTATTTGTAATAAATAATATAAATAGCAAAATATCTTGCAATTTCAGCATAGTATAAGTAGAATTTTACGACTGAGTTTTAATGCCACCTTTTAAAAAAATGTAATCTACAATTATGAGATTAAAGTCGCAATGTTTCGACAATAAAGTCGTAATACTACAAGAGCAAAGTCTAAATGTTTAGACAAAAAAGCTAAAAAAAAATTATATATATATATACACATGTATGTGTGTGTGTGTGTGTGTATGTGTATCAAAATATTTTGACTTTATTCTTGTAGAATTTCGACTTAATTCTCTAAACATTTCAACAGTATTCTTGTAATATTTTAACTTTATTTTTTAAATATTATGACTTTAATATTGTCATTTAAGATTTTAAATTTGGCACTAAAACGCCATTGTTGAATCTATTTGAAAATAATTTAAATTATCTATTGCTATTTATACTTAGTAAAAATAACCACTGCCATATCTGAAGCAATTTACTTTCAAGTAATATGATAGGAAAGCTATAAAAGGCCACTGTTTGAATGACTGTTTCCTGATACACTTACAATACGTTTTCATATTATGCTTTAAAGCAACTAAATACTAATGGTTGATGTTATTCAGTATTACATTTGAAGTTAATGTGCAAGTTCCTAATTACAAATGTGCAAATAAAAATATATTTAAACGCATGACAAACAAGTTTCAGTACAAATGAAATTATGAAATTACGTAAAGATGTACTGTACTTGAATCCTACTTAAAGAGAGTTAATAAAAACCACTTTAATACTAATTTAAACATGCATGTGGCGGAAAACTTATATTTAGTTTACACTTGTGTATATTTTTTACTTTATGCAAAGTGTAATTCTTTTTTTACAATCACCACCTACTTTAACACACTAAAATTACCTGTGCTCACCATCCCCATCTGTCTTTCGCCAATACCTGTCTGCCTTCCCTGTCCCATGCGCCCAGTTCCTGAGGTCTTGTCCCCCCGCCCGCTTTCCCCTTAGTGTCTAATGCAAAATTTATGCTCACGAGGTGGTTTCAGTGGGTGGAAAAATCAATACTGCCGGGCCCTGATGCGCCAGGGAGAAAGAGTGCTCTTTGACTGACAGTAAAAGCATGAGGGGGGGGAACGCGGGGGCACTTTTAAAGCGAGGAAAGGTGGACGGCGGCACAGAATTGGCCCATCCACATCATATTACAGCCTCATTTAAAGTCTGATTTTGATAGCAATTCAGTTTGTATTAGAAACGCAGAAATGTTTTTAGAAGTGGCAGATTTGAGGATTACGCTCCCGTACCGCCTGCTATTAAAAATGAATTTTTTTTATATCATTGTTGTTCCGCCCGCAGCTGCATTCCTGAAGTTGATAAGCACAAGGCTGCGCAGGCAGCGCCGTTGAAATGAAGTGATTTAAAGACAATGTGCGTATATCATAAGGCCTTTGTTGTTCGCTGCCTGCATTGTGCTTTGCTTTGGCCTTTGAAAACACAAGACGGAATGTGTACGCATGTAACCGAAAAACCAATTCGGGGTGTAAACCAGAGCTCCGAGAAAGTGTGTTAAAGAAAAAGATGTTTCAATGAAATGAAACAGCTTTAAACAATAGGATTTGCCCTAAATCTTTATCCCACTATATTTCACCTCTTTAATTATTCCTTTTGCTCGTCTCGCGGAGCATGTAAGCCCTATTGCGTGTTAGCGAACGAGAGAAGCGTTGTGCCCGCGGGCAGCCGGTCTGTTGAAACGTAGAGCTCTAAGTGACATGACACCGCTTGTGATTCCTAATGCACTTTAATAAAACCCAATACGGCGAGAAAGCGCGAGTAGAAAAGTCACCCGCTGATTCGAAACGCGAATTATCCATGAAATATCAAATGCGTACAAATTTGTGTACGTTGTTCAACAATGTTTTTTTGGTTTTGGTTTGTCCCTGACACACACTGAACCTTTTGACGAACTCGCAAACCGTTTTGCAACAACATCTTAAACAGCAGACTTCCTTGCACGATTCTTTGGGGAGAAAAGAAAAAAAAACGCATATGATGTTTAATACGACCTCAGCTTTTCGAAAAAAGAAAAAAAGCACCATGATCCTTTCTGCCGGTTTAGTAGTTTCTCTCCTGCATGGCCTATGAGGTATTTGAGTGGTCTGAGCGATACATGATGAATGAAGTGCCGTGCTACTTATGCGCTTATCGTGCTCAGTGACTAGCAACAGGTTCAGCAGAGGCCAGCCACAGTAAATGAAACTCCTCAGCAGGACAATACATCATCAGAGCAAATGTATGCGCCCTGGACGTACACGCGCGTGTCTCTCGCTCGCGCAGGACACGACAACGGGCGTGATGGGTAGGAGGAGGAGGAGGAGGACGACGAAGAAGGGGGTGGAAATCTTAGAGAAAGAAAGATGGAGGGAAAGACTAACAAGGAGGGAAGGAGAGGAAAGAAATATGGTCGGAGATGTGTGGAAACACACAGATTTCCTATTAGCTGATGGACGTTGTTTCTTTTTCCATTTTTTTAACATTAACTGGCCAGGCCGGGAAAGCAAATAGAACTTGCCATGGCTAATATCACACGTAGGGCTCATAGAGAGAAGATTTATCATGATGAAATACTGTAATGTACACAAGCCGTGCACACATTATGTGGACGCTGCTCTTTTGGACTTTCTGTCAGTGAAGGTCATCATTTCCTCTGAGAATATAATAAAAAGAGCACATTATCACAATATTTAATGCCTCAAATTAGAATTGCCTCAATAGAAAATACAGCTAGTCTTTTTTAAATGAAAGATCAGATTTTAAATGTACATAATTTCACAGAATAAATAAAAGAAAAAATATATAATGAATTTAAATAGAATAGTTAATATGGTTTTAATTGCAGTGGAAGCTTTTTAACACCGAAAATACTGAGCATAAAGTAGAAGAACATTACAAACAACTTGTACAAAAAAGCACTGTATTTATTCATTTATAAATAATTTACATTATGATTTCTAAAATAAACATATACCATTTTAAATCGCAGTAATTATTATTAATTTAATTATAATTAATATATAATTATTCATTCCTCAATGACTTTTCCATGAGTGATGAGTTAAAGGATTTTAATTTATTATTAAAAAGTAATGCTGGAATTGCAATTTTTAAGCGAATACATATGTTAGATATGAAAAATAATTAAATGTTGCTTATATAAATGTCCATATTTTAGAATTTTAGTAATGCATGCCAGTTTTTTTAGACTATTATTAACTTAGTAGGAATTCTGTGATAAAATAAAATATACAATAGTACGATATTGAATACTGTAGAACCTTCTTAAGAGAGAAAAAGAAAAAACAGAGAATAAAAGAAAAATGAACAATGACAAACTGACAATAAAAGGTCTTAAAGACATGGGAAAGAAAGACTGAGAGGACGAAAAGTTCCATGTTTGAGGGCAAAATGACACATTGAGAGCGTCTCTTTGCCCTCAGCCCCCTCCTCTCTTCTTCCAGCAGTGTCCAACACTCTGCCCTGTTTGTGAAAGATGTAGGAGTTTAATGTGACGATATCTCCTCTTCTCTCGCGTCTGTGGTCTACTTACCAGCTACATGATCCAACCCTGATGCGCCTGCTGTGTTTTCAGCAAGGAGCCCTCAGGGACCATTACACACCAGCCTGCCTTCCTCTGGGGCCTTTTAGGGCCCCTTAACACTTACAGAAGACCCTTGAATCTGAAGCCCTTCCCCAGAAAGCACATCTATTAATTAAGGTAATTAGGCCCTGAGATGGCAATTAGAAACCGCAGATAGCTTTTAGCCTGTCTGCCGCTTCCAAAAAGGCTTGGTTTCAGCACCATCTGCCGTGTCAGAAATCACCACAGCATCTTGTGTTTCCGAGAGAGGAGGGAAGGCGGCGTTATCTGAGATATAGACCTTCACCCGACCGAAGGGTCAAATTCTGGACCCTCTCATATTTAAGCTTTTCATCTGATATGAAATGACAAATGAAACGCTTTTCACGTGTCACTCACTATCGGTTTGAAAAGTGCTCCTTATTAAAATACGTGTGTGGGGTTTATATGGATTGAATTGTTAATATACCCGAAAGAGGAAAACCGAAAGTTAAAGCACTTGTATTAAAACGCTCTGTGATGTGTATTGATAGGCTGATTCTTTAGATATTGATTGAACGGCAGAGTCGTAATGACGAAGCCAAATTTGTGTAGGTTTTTTATTGATTCCGTTGTAAGTCAGCAACGATAAGCTACGAGGTTGCTATTGATCGTTTAGGACATTCAATACACTTGTTTTCATTTGGAGATTTCACTGTACTTTATCGACAAAATGTTTCTTCTTTTAAGCCGTAAGTGGCCAGAGTGAAATTCATTTGAACACCTACGCATTTCTGGACTTTCTTTAAAACTTCCCGGGGAGCTGTAACAATGCCAAACCTGACTCTTTTTTCCGCAGAGGCCAAAATGCAGGGAGATTGTTTCCGTTCAAATGAAATAAAAGTGATGTGTGCCACTCAAATGCCCAAACATTCTTTGTTTCATCCATTAAGAAGCCTAATTATCATATTTTTACATAAAATACCATTTACTCACACAAAAAGGCGTATAGGTCACAGTAAGTTCTCTATCGCCACGCAAACACGTTCTGTTCTCGCTCTCAGTCTAATTGTTTCAGCCAAAACCTTACAGTAAATTGCAGGGGAGTTTCAGCCATAAGTCACATTACACACATATGCACTTCACACCCACAAACACACTCACAAAAGAATGAAATATGGTTTACGAGGTCCTGTGACAGAGCACAATCGCACATTGTCAGTGGAGTGTGATAACCCCATTTTCATTCCGTTTCACTCCCATGAAATTACCATTAGCATTACGAGTCATGCAGAACCCAGATAAATGTAAAAACGCTACCCGGTTCTTCCAGACAGGAATAACAGTCCCCACAGATTACCATCTCTCTTTTACCTTCTGCTTGCTCTGACTCTAATATTTCATTTACAATGTTTCGTCAGTTCATGCTCCCCTCACTGACCATGTAAATCACTAATCAATTTCCATTTCCAGAGCTTGACAACAGAAAGCATATGAAATGTGTCTCAGAAGTCTATGTAAGGATTTTAATAAGATAGAGGACAAGGTACCGAGAATTACAACAGGGATATAGTACCTCTGTGCTGAATGACTTGGCTGGGCTTCAATCAGTAAACACATGCTTCAGAAATTCCTTTCTGGTTTATCAAACCACTAGCGCTAAGTATTAGACTTAGAGGTCTTGTATTTCATCTTAAACTGTTCACTGACACAATTGTTTTCTTGGTAAACAAGTAAACTAACTTTATTAAAAGTTTGTTTGTTGTTTGTTTTATTCTGTCAGGAGGGACAACCGTAATTTTTAAAAAGTACAGAAATAATTAGAATTAGTAGTAAACTGTGTTTTGAATATTTTAATTCTTGTCTTTATATCATAATGGTTTTCCATATTTCAGGGTTGAATGCCTGCATGTGATTAAAGCAATAGTATTAATAAAGCTAATAATATTCTAATATATGTTCCAGACAGTTTAATGTGAATGTTTATAAATAAATAGAACAAAAGTAAACAGTTTGTTAAAAAAACTCCCAGAAGCACACTAAACGCCACTCGGAACACATTATCAACCGTCCACAACACATTAACATCATGGCAGTAACTTTTACACAGAAAATTCAATCCAAATCTACTTCTTTGGATTACGAAACATTTTTCTTCATTCCATTATTTCCCAAACCTTCCTTCTCCACCTCTTTCCATCATTACTTTTATAGCATTTTTTTAATCCCATGTCTACTGTGTCTTGAGCAGTTTGCAGGATGTATGTATATCCCTTACTCCAACAGCCTCCTACTCTTTCATTACATATCTGAGTGAGCATGGGTGCAGGGCTGGACTCTGCCAGCACAAACATGTGGCTTTGCTTCAGATGTTCTACCTCCAGAGAGCTGTAGTCTCAGCGGTTTGGTAGGGGGGGGGTTAGGAGGAGGCGCGGTGAACGCGCTCTAAACGATAGGTTTAATTTAATGCCAGTTTGAGAGGCTTAAGTTATTTCAGGCCTCCGTGCACCAGTTCTTCATCGGGAGAGAAAACTGCCAGTTCACTCCTTTAAAAAACATTACTGGCACTTCCCAATTATTTGTAGACTGATGCAATTACCATAAAATATGTATCGAACATGGATGAGTGGAGGGAGGCTAAATCCCAGCAGAATCACAGAGGCATACTGTATATGTGGGCCGCTCTGCATCCTGGGTCTCGGCTTGTGTGTCTCTTTCGGTTTTATCACAGGAGGGCCAAAGAAATGTGGCCTCCTCGATCGAAACGGACAAAGCCATATCCGATTACCATTATTATTGTCTTTTCCAATCTTTCTTCACACCCCCCTCCATTTCTCTTCCTCGCTCTCTTTCTCTGAGGACCGGGATTTTTCCTCTTTTTTTTTTAGCTTAAACAGAGTGACAATGCCACCAGTCACGCAGGACAAAACAGTATGTGGCGAGACAGGCAGCTGGTGAAGCCATTTCAAGATGACAAACGCCACCAATATGTCAAACATTAACAGCTCGATTTTACTTGACACCCTAAGGACACTTCGTGCCCTTAACATTTCACATGCACTACTGATGCAGGTAGGTCTTATTTTGTTTGGTAGCACTATAATTGTATTTAGTGTGACAGACAACAAAATGTTGATAAAATCATCTGCTTAAAACAGGAAAATCATTCTGTGAGGAAACATGGATTGCCACTTAAAAAGTTGAAATAGTTAACACTGTCATGTAGAAAAGGCATTAATATGTGCTTAATTCGCATTAATAGAGGGTTAATATTCTAATGCATGCTAATACAGCAACTAATAGGTGTAATCTTAAAATAAAGTGTTAACGAAAGAAACCCAGTCTGGAATGATCATTGTGCTATTACGCATATAAACATGTCTGAATATTTATTTGAATAAAAATTAAAAGAATGCAATCCTTGTTTCTCTTTTCATTCACTCAAATGGAAATGCTATCACACTCATTGATTTTTTTTTGTTGTTATTGTTTTATTCACAGATAAATATACTTAAAACTAAATAATGTATTATTTAATACATTAAAATTACAAACCAAAACCAAAATTTTGGAGTTGGTACAACTTTTTAGCGATTTTTTTAATGCATTTATTTGATCAAAAATACAGCAAAACTGTAATAATATTCAAATTCAAAACAACTGTTTTCAATTTTCATATATTTTAAATAAGATGGATATTGTAATATATTCCCGTCATGAAAAAGCTGAATTTACAGTAGCCATTCAGTTATTCTTCAGTGTCACATGATCCTTCAGATATCTATCTGAAATGCTAATTTGGTGTCCAAAACGTTTCTTCTTATTATTATTATCAATTGTTCTGCTTAATATTTTTGAGAAAGTTGAATTGAACTGCCAAATGACATGATGTATTATTATTCTGGCAGAAAAAAGAACCTGCAAAAACACACGCTGTAACACGCTGAGATTTCTTAGTGTGTGCACATGCTTCATTTGAGTGTGATGTGGTAAAACGTTTTTTTGTACTTTGTGCAATGATGTATAACGTTTGTGACGTGAGGTGCTTTCTGTTTGAGCACCGGGATATGTGTGGGCCAACCTCGCTGCGTATGTGTACATTACGATTTGTGTTATTTTTGTGGCTAAGTCACTGTCATATGCAGTCATCCGGCATCACACTCAGTGGGAAAGAAAACTGAACAATATCCAAAGCGAGCGGCAAATGAGAATCTTTGTCTCTTCCTGGAGAACATGTGGTGTAACCCCCCTAAAACCCACACACACACACACTCACTCACTCACACCACCACCTCTCACTCTCAATTATTTGGCTGCTGTCACAACAAATCAATCAAATTACCACAGCAAGTCTGTGTGCAGGTGCTGCTAGTGCATTGCTAGTCACATTAGCTTTGAAATGTATGAGGGCGCCAGCAATTTTATCACTCTTCTTTATTTAATACGACTCTCTCCCTATGAATCGTCTTACAACTGCCTCAAACTTAAAACATTAAAGGACAATGTGAAAAGCATGCTTTGAATACAGTACATTGAGTTAAACCAAGAGATAGAGAAAGAAAAAAATGTCAATTTTTTTAATAAAGGGTTTAAAACAAGTTAAGCACCACGGACAGCATCAGTGCCATGACAAACATTTTGACAAGCTGAAGAATGTTTATAGTAATGCACATATAATGGGGCAGGACATTCAAGAGGATCTATAAGCAAAAATGTGCAGCTCATATTTTTGTAAAAAAGTATCATATGAAAATGTTATATATATATATATATATATATAAAGATCTACACTCAACAAAAATATAAATGCAACACCTTTGTTTCTGCTCTGATTTTTCATGAGATGGACTTAAAGATCTAAAATTCATTCCAGATACACAATATTA
>JAUCNO010000548.1:9871745-9900915 GCA_032353835.1 Enteromius viviparus | reverse complement strand
TTATATATATATATTTTATACATATATATTTTTTGTAAATATATATTAAAAGTAAATAACTGATTCTAAAGGTCATTGCTTTCATTATAAACTAAGCACATACAATATAAATATATATATATATATATATATATATATATATATATATACATACTGGCCAATATTAAACAAGACATATTTAACAAACAATAAAATTAAATCAAATAGGTAAGTTCAAATAAAAAGAAAAACACAAAATATCATGCAGTTCTTTTTCCTGTTATTTCACATCTTTCATTCTCAATTCTTTCTGTAACCAAAGTACAGTGACCTTTCAGACATTTCTCTGATAGACAACAGTGCCCAAGGACAGATTCAGCCATGCCCATTTGCCCCGAGCAGCCCCTTGGCACTGCCCACGGCCCCATACCTGGTGTATCTCTCATAGGGCAAGAAAAGAGCAGGGATGCTCCATTTGGTGGCCTTAAAAAGGAAAGGCTAATCTTTTTTTAATAATGTTAAACCTAGTCTGACCACATGCTAAAAAATCAGAAATGTATTGATTCAACAAAAAAAGGTCTAGAAAAGAATGCGCCTACATCAAAACTGTGTGTACGTGTGCGCGCAAATGTGTTTGAGTAAGCATGCAAAAAAAAAAGTGAGATTTTACAAAAAGAATAGATTGACAGATAGACAATGAGCTGTAAAGCTGAGTGTAAAGAGAAAAAGCAACAAGCAAACAAAAGCAGGTTTGATGCTTATTAAAGAAAATTGTAACACTGGCATTATGAAACAGTAACTAGGCTTTTCTTGCCTTGGGATATTCTAAAAAATTCATCAGACTGACAGCGGGAACCACAAGACTGATCAGAGCCTGACAGAGAGGTTCGGACGGGGATCAGACACAAACGCCCCCTTACCAACACCCCCCAATCCAACTCCCAAAATCAAATCAGCAAAAAGACCCGCCGTGGTGACACACTATCACCGTGGTGACAGCCTACGCTGCGCCCGCCCGCAGTCCCGCTCCCAAATCCATTCTCTCCAAAAATCCAGTCTACCGCGTTCTGATCTATGCACTCCTCGCATACACACACATACACTCTTGTTATGTGCGTTTGCTGCACATAAGGGGGTAGCTGATGTTTGATGTATAATTCATATCAAAACACCAAGCAATACTCTTTATTCTGTTCTTTTAATGTCTAATGTAACATAGCTTCAGTGATAGCTCAAACCGGACTCTAATGAGGACCGAGTACCTGAGTGTGAATGAAAAAACTATGTGAATTCAGCAATAATGCTCCATAATTCATCATTATGACCTCGGAAAATATTAATCATTGAAACCTTTTAATTATTTTTGAAACAAATAATGCGACAAAAAGAAAAATTAGACCCTTCTATTAACACACACAGAGGAGATATTCTAAAATGTGCTTTAAAAGCATGCATATTTTATACAATTAATTGTTCTGATTTTATTGCTGATATAATAAGTCCTCTGACAGCATTAAATGTTTATTATGATCAGGTAAGTGGCAAGGGATCAGAATCTATTATCATTAATGTAATGCTGTTAGTTCTAACGTAGAGAGCGATAGAAAAGCTCCCTACGGGTATCAGTCAGTCTAACTACGAACACAGACAAGAGGAAGATGCAGTCACAGCTACTGAATATCAAACCTGAAGCACAGAATCCAGCCTGACTTTACACCATATAAACTGAAATAATGATAAGCTTTAGAAATATTTATGAGATAAATTGCTGGTAATTACAGGAATGGATGCAAATAACAGTAGACACGTTCGAGGCTAAATGCAAACACTTTGTGTTCTGAGGAGGTCACTTTAATAGGTTTGATATTCAATAAAGGGCTTTTTCTTCACACCTTTTTATGCATGTGCTATTTTAAATTTATTTGAGACATTGTACTGCATCTCTGAGAGCACGTCGACTCCTTTATTAACGTAATTTTCTAATAAAAAGCATATTACAGAGGTGGCGTTCGCACTTGTGCTTCTTTGTTTAGTCATAAATATAAACTCCTCAGTAAGAATAAATTGGCCTGAATTCACACATAAAATGAAATGCATAAGCACAACACCAAATAAGATTTCTTTTTTAAAAGGTAGAAGATTATAAAGCAGAAAAGACATGCTTGAAAAACAAAAAGTTCTAAAATTTCTATGTGTGGCACTATAGTACATAAATCACAGGTGAAAAATAAATGTAAAAGTGATGTTTGGAGTCTATAAATTCAATAGCAGGAATTTGAGCTGAGAAAATTGCAGGGTGATTCTGAAACATGGCTTATGTGTTTCTGACTTCTATTCAAATTGAAAAAACGAAATGCTGTCTGAAACGAAGCCAGCGGCGAAGTTACACAAGTCTGAAAGTATATCATTAATGTTGCAAATTTGACAACCACAGCAAACAGTCCGTCAATGCATTCTAAATCCAAATGGTTTGAAACGTGCCTTTTCACACACTACTGTATATCACAGTTTAAGGATTTCCCCCGTTAAACAAGGTCAGAGCAATCATTCTGACTGCAAGGAACATCAAATTTTAACATAACACAGAAGAACACAGTATTTTAGGATGTTAATTAAATCCAACATTTAAAGATTTTTAAACATATTTTGTGTCAGTGCTCATCAAATATGCCAAAAGTTAATAAAGTTTGCTCTGTACTCACAAAGATAAAGCATAATTAAAGAGCCTATTTAACGATCAAAAGAATTTGTAAATGTTCATCTAGCATTCTGGAATATTAACAATATTACACTTGAAATCTCTGATGAAACAGAGCTCTTTATAATTATAAAAATCAACATTAATATAAAAGTGTCTACATATATATTTAACACACTCATACATAATATAACTTTTAAAAGTGCTGCTATTTTAGAAAGCAAAAAAAATATATAATATCAATTTTGAATATCAAAAATTTGAATAATAAATAAAGAATAATAAAAATAAACAATGATAATAATATAAATAGTCTTATTATTACAAAAATACCAAGTGTCTTTTAAAGAGATTTAATGTATATGCTGCTCCTCATCAAGAATATACAATTCAGTCTGCTTAGATCTGAACTCCTCATGAGGCCGTGGAGCCACAACAATCACATTTCTCTCCCTCAGGCCTCTTCACTTTCTCTCATTTTATCTTCAGCCTAAGCCGAGGAGATCTCAAATGTGAAGAAATGTCACCCTGTATGACAGATGAGTGTGTGTGCGAGTGTGTGTGTGCGTGTACATTATATGTCTCCTGTTGCCTATTTGCCCCAGATTCTGTCACATTTTTCTGCTTTATGAACACCAACAAAAAAACCGGTCCCCACATACCGCATGGCTGCACCCCACCAAGCGTCACAGGAAAAGGACACTTCCTCCATAAGCTTTCCACAGTGGAAATATGATAGATTAGCAGCTTTAAATGCATTCAGAAACGCACAGGGTAAACTTAGAGAAGAACTTTTACACTATAAAAAGCCAACTGTAAGGTATACATATTAATATAGACAAAATTTGAGGTCACTTAGCATTTAAAACTAGTAAGAGAAACACATGCATCTTATGACCCCAGATCCACCTACACCTGAACCACAACTTTCACCTGCTCTGCACTTTCTACCACAGCATCTGTCAAAAACAAACAAACAAACACACTCACGCCGGTGTTAAGTTCCCCCGCGCATGACCTCAGGTGTCACACGCAATAAAGAGGAGGATGAAGGCTGGACTTACCATACATCTTCTCCTCTGAGTCTGTGTCAGCTGACAGCAGCAAGGGCTCCTCGTTGAGCTCGCTGTCCGGGCTGGCCGCTTTGTCATCATCCCGCAGCTCGCAGGCGTCCATATCGGCACGCAGAGGGAGCAGCGGTTTGCTCAGCTGCCCTGTGATCATCGGATCCTGGAGGCGAGCGGAGGAAGGACCAGGTCGGGAGGACAATGAGAGAGGGGGGGGAAAGGCAAAAGAAGTGATGTTAGCTTTGGTGCGCACTGGTTCACTCTCAGTGGGTCTCAAGCGCACACATGCCCGCTCATTTCCTCGCTTTCTCTCTCTCTCTCTGTGCTTTCTGAAACTCACCACCTCTTCTAACACTCTCTCTGGCTTGCTCTCTCTCTCTCTCTCTTTCTGTCTCTCTCTTTTCTGATGGCTGTTGCTGCTGGTTGTAGTGCTGAAGAGCTCTTGTGGATGGCAGAAATTTGAAAAGATTTTGGTTAAAAATGCTCCACTTGTCAAATGACTCATTTTCATGAGTATCACCAAGAGCCATCAGCATTAAAATAGAACACTTAAGTTACATATAAAAGTGTCACATTTGGCAAGCAAAAACATTTAGTTTTAATTCAAAAAAAAAGTTTTTGCCATTAACAGTAAGAATGCAAATGAGTATTAAAATGTTTGTCATCCAACCTCAATTGTCAAGATGATATATATATATTTAAATAAAACTGCTCTTTGGGTCATCGCTACTCACATTCAGTGCGAGTATTGAGAGAATATGTAAATCAAAGTTGAATGAAGTGGGCCATTACATTCTCAATGAAGTGCAGCTGATACGTTCTCTAATATATATACTCTACAATCAATGTTTTAAAATAAAATGATAAAAGAGAACATCAGCAGCATGATAACAATTAGCACGATTGTTTTATTTTAAAGTTTAAATTTTAGCGATATTGCTTGCACTTTCTATACGATTTAACTACAATAAAGTTAACTAAACAATTAGTAAACAAGTGAATAAACTACTTCAATAAACAAGTAAAAACATTTAAATCAATTAAATTAAAAAGAAGCAATAAAAAGTTGCATAACAAGAAACTTACCAGAAGGGTGCTTCCAGATTAAAGAGAAAAATATTTTTCTGCTCCAAAAATCTAACTTTGCTAAAATCCACGAGCAGTTAGAACACGCCAGAGAGTTATGTGAGATCAGTCAGTGCATGCTTGTCACAAAGCCCAAAAACCAGTGTGGATAACGCAGATACATCAAGTGAGCACTGCTGGTGCGAGCCTGGGATTGCCTCTAGAGACTTGCTCGAGATGTCACCTCCACTCTCTCTCTCTCTCTCTCTCTCTCGTGCGTTTCAGAAGTACCTCCCCCACCCCTTCTGATGGTGAAACACACAAATAAACGTGTAGGCATAGGGAGGGCAAAAAGCTGCTTTTCTCTTGTTATGCTCTCTTATTTATAGAGTCCGAATGAGTCTGAGTGAGCCGTTCGTATCAAGCCCCCCTTGATTCCGCGGGTTGGTCGATGAACGGCAGCCCGTGGGGCCTCTGCTAATGTGCTTATCAGATGGAGTGCATGAGAGTTTGATATGACACATGATAATCTATGAAAATGTTAATCAATAGGAATAGTTTAAGCTGTCATTCGTGGTGCGGCCCGCTTGGTCAATACTCTCCGCTTTGCAACAATGTCTCTTGTCATCGCTTCACTAGAGTTTTTCTCAATGCACTTATGCACAAGCAACTCACCCTCTACTTTGGAACGGCGCTGAACGAGGGAGCTTCTAACGCTGCATTCATTTAAGGCACAACATCCATCCATCCCTCCTCCCGTTCCCTCTCTCCCCTTTGAGCTGCCTGATAGGTCCAGTGGAGGGCAAAATTAATACCTAATTGAATTGTGAAGTCATCAAAATAATCAATACTTTTTTATTATTTATTCTTTACAGTCTGTTGACTGAATGAGAGCTGTGAGAGGCCGAGGGAAAGTGAGAGAGAGAGAGAGAGAGAGAGAGAAAGAGGGGGGACAGGCCTGAGAGGATGCAATACAATGTAATTTTCACTACAGGCTGCTGGAGAAGAGAGGGCACAATAAAACAGAAGGAAAAATTACAAGGAAAAGAATGAGGGAAGAGAGAATGGAAATTTTTCCCACAAGTTATATCCAGATTTCGACATTTAGTTTCAACTTTTATGTTAAACATTTCTTATTGTTTTTGTACTCATTTGCCAGTACAAATCAATTAAACAGTGATGCTCTTTAGTGCTTTTTGTCTCAGAAAGAAAATCATAGATGCCATGTAAAGTCCCGCCTTCTCTCGCTCTCTCTTTTTTCCTCACTTCCTCTCTCTCACAGTTAATTACACTAATGAAACAGGGACTCCCAGGGCAGTTCTTCATGCCAAAGAGCATATGTGAAGGGACCTGGAGAGTGTGTGCGCGTGTCAATGTGTGTGTACCATATGCATGTGTGTTTGGGATCGCCTTACTCCCTCTTGGCCACACAGGAGGAGAAACAAGAAAAAGCACTTGGGCCCTTCTCCCTCCCTTTCTCCTTTTGCCTACTCTGTGGGTCATTTCTGAACCTTTTTCCTCATAAGATATCCATGCTAATTGCTAATGGCCTTAACTGCCATGGTCTCTGCTGTCCCCCGGGGCCACAAAAAGGGTCTCGGAATGGTCCAAGGACCTCTGAATAGTCTTTTGATCACACATTCCAATTTTGTTAAGTAAAAAGATATACCTAACTATGATATAATATCCTATAAACTAAATTTAAATATGTTTTTTTTGTTTATTATTTCATTTTAATCTCAAACACTGTTCACAACAGGAAGCAATGGCCCAGTGGCTCTTAGAGTGTTCCTTTGTGCTGATATATGTATAATATTGACATTTATATAATTGATCATTATTAATTCATAATGAATTGTGATTGTTATATATTTATAATAATTATTTCATTCATATATATATATATATATATATATATATATATATATAAATTAGACTAAATAAATATTAAAAATGACTCTTATTATAAATATGTATTATAGGTCATTGAAAAAAAAAAGTTGGACAATTACACTACTAAAGATGAAATAGTTATGTGTAATTATATGTACTGTATGGGGATTATCACTGACGTATTAGTCATATATATATATATATATACACTGTATATAGTCAGCAATAATCAGTAAATCCAATTTGTCACATGAGCACATTGCATACGACTTGTGACAGATTTTTGTTTAGAGTGAGTTTAAGAGGAATTTGTGTAAGCAGCTGCAAATCCTCTGGGTGCCATTTGAGCTCTATTTAAACTCAGAGCAGTTTCCTTCAGATTCGTCTTTGGCTTTTGTGTTAAAGCTCTGTCTCCCCCATAGGGCAAGAAAAATATCACCTCTGCCTGGAAGCTGAAAGGATCCTTCAGGGACAGTCTCAGGGCCCCTAAAACCATTTTCTCAAATATAGCATACATTAAACATATACAACTGCACTGCTTAATCACCATACAGATGGAGTACAATAATTCTGTATAAAATACACAACTGTCTAAAACATTTCTTGTTAGACATTCATGTTTAAAACTCTACATGTAGTCGGCACTGATAGCCTCGTGGGCAGTGTGCCAACATTCAGCGCTGTTACGGTTCGAGTCTTTCCCAATCTCATGTAACAAATCAAAATATTTTTATGAGAGCAATAATTACATTCAGATAAATGTATTTACATATACATTTGCGGTAGTTAATAATATAATGTTTTGACAATTTTTTTTTGTGCTATTACAATTGTTAATTTAGTGAATTGCTTTTTGGTTTATAATGTTTATGTAACTATTTTTGCATAATGTATCACTGTACACAGATTTATTCACTATAGCTTTCAAATGACATATTGGAAGCACAACATGTTGTTTTTTTTTTATAAGACTTACAATTTTAAATAATTGATAATAATAATAATACGTGACTTATTTCCTTTTGATTATTCAAAGAGATAATTAACAGATTGATTTTTAAGATAATCTTTCATTGCAGGCATAGATTTATAATAAATCATAAATTTATAATAAGCTTACTTTGCTGAATTTAATAATAAAAAAGTGGCAAATTTTAATAATCAACATTATTATTTTCATTATTTTCATACCAGTTAAGGATGAATAAAAGCTGCTTTTCTAGTAAGAGACAGATATAACAGCAAAGATGATTAAGTCCTTGTATTCTCCAGTCTATATTTTACATAATATTTAAAAATCAATTAATTTGCATAAGTGCACTCAATCTCGTTATGTCCGTACAATTGAAATATTTATGTAGAATGACCCCTAATTGATTTCTATTTCCAGGAAAATTAATGCATGGCTGAATTTATGGTGCATTTGTCAAAGCAACAGCTAGTCTCTCTTTGATGCTGCTCAGACGAATCTACTTAATTGACTGGGATCAGAGAACAGTGAGAAAATGTGTCATAACCTATCAAAGATGAGTGCTGGAGAAAGCTGTGATGCTTCAGACACTATCAGGACCCCCTCAGATAAATATAAAGAGCCATTGATTGTTCAGGAGAGTGAGTTTGTGTGCATGGGTGTTTTTTTTTTCTTTTGCTACATCGATCTCAGAGCTGACCTTATGGTGCATCAAAGCCTACAGCAGCTAATCTGGCCTCTGTATTATAACCTGAGCACGGAAAGATAGCATTCAAGACGGAAGGGGGTGAAAGAGACAGAAAATACAGAGAAACCTACAGTAGGAAGTGGTATTCACATATGTTAGCGAGAGAGATTAAAAAGAGCAAGTCCAAATATACTCACATAAGAATAATGTACTCAAAGGTCTTCATCAGCATGCTTCCATGGTCGGTTACTGACGGTAACATTATCTGGATTCTCATTGGCTGCTAGGGAGTGCAGGTCTCAGAACCTGTCTGTTGTCTGACACTGACAAATAGTTTTTAATACCTTGAATTTCCAGCATCTTCTGCCTAGCATATATAGTGGACAACAGATATCAGTGTATACAGTATGAATGCACAGAGTTTTACTTATAAACGTTATCAATTAGTGTCTACTGTCTTGGTAACTATGCAAAGCTAAGAAAGCAACACTTCTATTGTCATTTGTTAGATCTAGGTATTCCCACATACACAAATAATTTTAAATTCGTAATTAATATTGATTATTTTGATTATTCTCATAACTAAATCATGCGTAGAATATTCAGTCACACCAACTTGTTTTTAAAGATTTATTCAAATATGTAGGCTAATTAGATATCAACAGGCTTGCTCTAAAACATAATATAATGAATAGGTAATATAGTACATATATTTAGCAAAATGTTCCTCCGAGTAAAGAGATAAAATGGGTTCCTTGAGGGAAAACACAACGTTACTTACGTGACTTTGTTTACGGGCTGTTTTGTTGACGTCTTTCCGCAGGCAAAGAGACATGAGACGTGCTATATTTCGGTAAGCTTTACTGACCTTTCTGCAGTTCATTTATGTTTACTTAAGTATAGAAGAGGTGATCGGTTTACTTGTAAAACTGAGACGGAGTGGCATGTCACGTGATAATAAAGAGCATCAAAATCACATGGTTAAAACTATCAATTTTTAAAACTCATGCCCCTAGCCACCCACACTATAAAAAATACAAAAATTAATTCCTTTTTTTTATTTCTTACAAACGCAAATTGCACACAGAAGAAACATAAAGGAGTTTGTTTTTATGTTTATAACAAATATAGCATACCCTATTAAGCAACATGGCACAACCAAGAGAGTTCATTGTTCACCCTAAAAACAAGTATGATTGCATTTTTGCCATTGACTTTATGCAAGAGACAAGTAGTTAATATTAATTGCTCTACTTAATAGCTACTAGCATCACAAAGTATTTAGTATGAATATACATATTAAGACATACGTCTAGACTCCAGTGTCTCATGGAGAGCGGCTCTGTTGATCTGGGTTAGTAACCACTCTCACAGCATAGCAACACACTAAAACACATTTTAAAAAACTGTAGCAACTATGGCCGCCTATAGCGTCATTTCTTGGCTTTCATCGATTCGCAAAGCCAATTTCAGTATGTATCTGCAACTCCTGTTGAGCGATCCTGCTATGATGCAAACTTTCTAGAAGAATACATGCCTGCATACCAACCTGCGAAACATTTCCTGGACAATATTCAGCAATCCTCTCAAAAGGATCTTTGTTGGTTTTGAATGAGAAAAAAGCTACAGAATTAATGACTCTTTTATGTTTGTCCCTTTTTGTACATTTTCAAGTTTTTTTTTTACTCTGTAAAACAGTAATGCGATACACTAAAAATGCAGGATTAAATATAACCCAGATTGAAATATGGGCAAACCCAGGTATCAGTAACCCAAACAATGTGTCAAAACAATCAAATTCCTGGGTTTGTCTATATTTCATCCAGCACTGGGCTTTATTTAACCCAGTAACAAAAAAATTTCCATGTACATATTTATCTACAAACAACATTTAAAATGAAGTAATTTAAGTTAATTTATACATTTAAAATTAAGTAATTTAAGTAATTTAGTATAAACCATTAACAATTAATTATAAACAACTTTTTAAAAAAAATAGCATTTAGCACTCAGTAATTATGTAACTAATTATCATATACAGTAACAGACTGGCAACCCAACTGTAAACTGCTGTTTTTGTTTTATCTTGTGATGCACTGCCATAGCTTGTTTTTAAATGTTTTCCTCAGCAAGGAGGTTGTAGCCTGTTGTGCTGTAACAAGTAACTTTATATTAATACTGCTCAATAAATAAAACGTTGATAAATTGGGAAGGACTGGCTCTCAAACAAAACATCCAGTGAATTTCTATTCACAAAGTCAACCCCCATCCAGGTTCACACACACAAGAGGTGAGAAAATGTGATTTTCCAAAAGGCCTGCTAATTCAGTATGGAGGAAGAGGCCACGATCAATAAATCATTGCTAAGTAGATTGTAAAGAAAAAAAGAATATCCTAAGCTTGGTGACAGTGCATTAGTGAACCATAGAAAAAAATCAGGGCTCAATTTCAATAAATGAAAACCCCTTCAACACCTACCACGACTAATAATAGGCAACTCATTTGTACAATTTTTGGTTTATTTGTTTGCCTAGAGGCATGGTGTCTTTTTTAGAAAGCAATACAAAAGTGAAAAAAAGAATGTGTTTGTTATTACAGTAAAAGCAAGAGGCTTGCTGAAAATATAGTGGGATTGTTAATATTAGCCCGTTTGATTAGTTCTTTTCCTTTGTGCGTTCATGAGATGCTTGGACATTAATTCAGTTGCGACCCAGGTAGGACACTTTGGCAAATAGCTACTCCCCGACATTTAGCAGCAAGCCACTGAGTACCGCTGACTGCTCTAAATTTACCACTTCACTGAGTTTTACATGTCATGGTCATTAACTGTGTAATAAATACTAATTGCCACTGAGGGCATTGGGCCAGCTCTGATGCAGGGGTGCGTCCTAATTATAGGGAATAGCTCTATAAGTGAAATAAGACATTGTCTTTCTCCGTTGGGAGATAATTGTGTGGTTCAGGCCCAATTCCCACATTAAACTAGAATTATGTACCATATTAGTCCTCTTTTCGTGGAAAATTAGTATCCCTTCGGTGCCACGGATGTAAAGAAGAGGCTTTTTGTGATTTATGCTTTGGTCATGAATATAAAATAGCTTGCTTAATCAAAAAAGTAAGCATGCAGTTAACACGAGGCATAAGATAAAGGCTGTTCATTATTTAGAGGCAACTTGATTAAGGAATAAAAATAGTATGTCCAATTAACAGGAAAATATGAAATACATAGGCCTAATTATACATGATAACAGAATTACATGTACTAGCAAACAATGGCAATTCGTTCACTCTTGATGTCATTATTCTGGGTACAAATTAAAAATGCTGAAACTGTTCCACAAATGTACTTATAATCTTATAAGCGGGTCAGAGAAGTGCCCCCATCAAATAAAAAAAAAATCATTTTATGTGGTTTTGAAAAACGTGTATACTTACGTACACAAATCATTTTTGATTATTTAAATGTTTAATGAAAATATCATGTAGCTATTGAGTAAATGGTAACAATGTATGTTCCCTACAATCTTTATGCAGCTTAATCATATATTTTTATTTTCAATATTTTTTGAATTTAAAAAAAAAATCTTTCAATATATTTTTTAATTTCTATCAATTTGTAAGACCTATTCCTAAATTTTATTTTATTTTTTGTGACAATTAATTAATTAATTTAAGCCTTTTTAATGTAAAAAAAAAAAATAACTTTAAGAAATTATTGAGTTACTCTCTGTGATATAATTTTTGAAATATTAATAGACAGTAGTTTTGCTCAAAAAATATATATTTTTTTAAATATATTTTTTATTTATTTTAACATGCTAAATTAAGAAATTAAAAACATGCTCATCAGAAGTATTCAAATAATTGAATTTAATCTTTAAAATGTATTAAGGCCTCTCACTCAAAAGTTTTTTGTTGAACAAGAGTTTTGGTCCATTATTTTTGTAAAGATGCATTTTCCCAAAGGAAAATCCTATTGTGTGAGAGTGATGCTGATTTTCAGGCCTCCAAATGTACTCCTCTTTTGCATGGGCTTTGCAGTAAATTCTAAAAGTATCTTGATTCTCAGACAACTACAATGAAAAAATCATGGATTATGGAGTCAGTTGAATTGGCTAAGATCTAAGGTAGAATGTGTTGATTGTATTCCCAGCAGGGCTTTCTTCTCCGGCCTCAGTGGGGGATAGAGAGGGTGATGAGGGTGAGAGGAAGGGCCAGCGCTCCTCACTCACCCCCCTGCCCACGTCAGACTGCACCAGCATGCCAAGATCGATCTGGGGGGAGAGGAGAGAAGATAGGGGCAGGTTAGATATTGTGTGAGAGAGAGACTTTAAGAAAGAAAGAGAAAGGGGGGGAATGGTTTACAGAGGGCAAGACAAGACAGAATGAGAGAGACAGGCCTACACTTGTCCGGTTGTGATTTCTTTCTCACCTCATGTCCCCTTGCTGACCATGGCAAAGGTCTGGAGAAAGTGAATCACAATCTCACAGTCCGTGCAAGACGGAAGCTGGAAGGAGACCTTTACCCATCAATCTTTTTGCAGTAGAATCACTTCAAACAAAACCATACAGTATAAGAGAGGTCTACTGGAAACTTTTACTGGAAAACACTGGAAAACTTGTCAATTGTAAACTTTTACTGGGAAACCAGAAGACTGGTCAAAATCAGGCATACAACAACAGAGATATTAATAAATAATATGCTGTGATGGCATTGTGTCAAAAGCAGGTTCAGGAGGCTGAAAGACTCAAACCGGGGGTTAGGGGCTGAGATAGGTGTGTGTGTGTGTGTGTGGATCTGAGTGTGTCAGATGAGACACCAAATGGAACTTAAAGGTCACTTCCTAAGAGAACGGCTCTCACTCTCAACTTGAGGAAGAGACTTTTTTACTCAGGAGAGATGAGTGCATCAATATAGGAGGAGATTGGCCACACATTGTGTTATTAGGACACATGCTGAAGATGTGTTATGTACAGAGTGGCTTGTTAGGCCCGGACTAATCATAATGTCATTGTTGTCATTTTATTTATATATACTCTCAGATATAAATATAAAATGTCCATTTTGGTACCTTAAAAGTAGTACTTAAAGTGTACATATTTGATCCTAATAGGTAAAAAAGGTATACCGCCCCTGTGACAGCTTTTGTACTTTTATTTCTGAGAGTGTGTATATATATATATAGCTAGATATATAGATAGTATAATTTAGGGTCCCCCAGGAAACAAACATTAAAGTTGTATTTATTTATACATATTTATATGTATTATTTAATTTTATTTGTTCATATTAGGTTTGTTTTGAACAATTTTGTTTCCCAAAATGTATATATACATTATATTTAAAACATACTTTTGCTATATTTTATTTTATTTTCATATTTCAGGTTATTCTGTACAATTTCTGTTCTCAAACACTAGGCCTAATAGAGAATTAGCAAATATCAGCCAAACCATTGAAAAACGTAGGATGTGTAAAAAGCATGTAGTAAAAAAAGGATAGGACATTATCAGTAAATAATTTAAAAACAGCCCGGAGCATTATAAGGCTTGAGCCAATAAAGCAATAAGCAGAGGCGCAGTGGGTCATTTCTCATAAATTATTAGAACGTGAACCTACACATGTGGCAGAGGTGCAATGACCCCAGCTGTTCAACTATTTAAAGAGCTTTTACCCTGTGCAGAGGGCATTAGAGATAAATTGCACAATGAAATTAGATCATATTTAACTTATGCTTGGATGTTTAGGGTCAAGAAGGTAAAAAAGATTTCACTGCTGCAAGCTATTTTAAATATCTGTCCCAATTTTTCTTTGGAGCTGATGTAATCCTCATTATTAATGCAGTGTTTGAATTAGCTGTATATGACCAACATTTATTATGCAAATATTAAAATACTATTCTATGGATATTTGATTTGCTTAAGCTAACTTGCATAATTTTTGCCCAAAATTTTAATAATTGCTGAATAAGCTCGAAACGAAAGTAAATGAAGTTCATCCCGCCAGCCATATCAGCATAAACACATGAGACACATTGACAGCCTGTCTCAGATGATCCTGGCCTATGGCGGTCTATCTGTTACAAATCTAACAATGTCAAATTAAATCTCATCACGCGTCCTCTTCTTGACTGAAGTATTAGAACTAGCAAAAAGATTAAGGTAGATGACAGTGATTCTGTAGGGTCAGCTGATTTATGTAGACAAAATAAATGTGCACTTGACATTCAAATCTGTTGCTCACGTTGCAGAGGTTGATTTCGATGTGGTTTAATAAAATACGAGGGCCGGCAAAAATGCGACTGCTAAAATAAATAAAGCAAACACGAAAAGGTCGAGAGAAAAAAGGTCGTGTGCAAACATATTCTTTTCCTTGAACTAAAACTACAACTCCCACGATGCTCTAGCGCTGTTTCCTGTTTTTGTCATGTGACCCGGTGCCTGTAGTAATGAGCATCGCATGACTAACGTTAGCTGCGCTCGTGTATTGCGCAAAATAACTGATTTAAGCTTACATAAATGTTATTAACGTGTTTGATAGACAGTAAATTAGTAGACTGTGACTAAATCTGCCGTGTTATCCCACATCTGGAGCCTCTGTAATGGCGGAAGTGGAGGAGCAGGTAGGTTTCTGAAGAAAGAAAACATTCTGTCAAATGACAGAAGCCTGTGATTATACATAGACTATAATGTTTCTGGATGATTATTTTGAATGCGTGTTGGCTATTCGAGGCTGCAGTTGTAAATTATATTTCAAAGGAACCGTTGTAAAGACGTGTTGTTATTGAAGCTGTCACTCACTCGATAGGTTGACTCTTCCCAATACCACTAACGTTAACATACCTAACACTCTCAGTGCTGTTACTATTGCTAGAAGTACTTGAGCTTAAACTCGTTTCCTGGTTTTCCTGGTTCTCCTGCAATGGTCTGTATATTGGCTTTGGACATTTGTAAACTGGACAGGCTGTGAGACCATCTTAAACCAGACTATCTTAGACCTTAATACAGCTTTTAACACCCGGGATGATAGAAAGTTTACTGACAAAATGCAAAAAAGTTTACTATAAATGTGACTTCGAAGATCTGCATTATTACATTTTAGTATTGGGTGTAGAACTGTAGTTTACCATTGTATATATTTTTAAAAGTGGTGAAAGTGGTTTTAAGTTTTTTTCATCATTAATGCATTGCTTTTTCTTTTTTAAAAAACATTGCTTTTTTATTTCCAGGGAAGAAAACCAAGTGAAGAATCCACAGATGAGTCAGAGGTAAAGTCAAGAACTCTTCAATTTACCAATTTGATTACAAGAATTAAAGCAGAATCCATTGTAATTCTCCATTCAATAATGAAATGCCTTCAGTTAAAAATTGAGTGTTTCATTATATGTTACTGACAAACTATTCCCCAATCTGATACTGTTCAGTGCTTTGACACAATCTGTATAATTAAAATATTGCATTTGGTAGCTAAATATATACCCTTAGTGACATATTTTTTGAAGGAATGAGTGCACAAATTACTTTTTAAAGCCTAAAATAATTTTGTTCGTTTTTGAGTAATATATTAATGGTTGAATAAATTGAATAAATATAACATGGTTTCAAAAAAAAATAGTTTAAAGTAAATATATATGTGTAAGTTAGTTTGAAAAAAACGTGCATATTCCACTTTATTGTTCCTAATGCTTTTCAAGGGTGCACAGACATGTAAAGAGACATTCGCAGTAAAGCATTTGAGGTTAGAGGTGTCACCATATGATATATAAAACATATAATAATATAAAAATCTAAGGTGTTTTGCAAAACACTTTTGCTGCTATTGAGATGGGATACGGGTAAGATAAGACAGGTTTGGTGCTCTGTTTAAGGATGGGTTAAAGTGTAAGGTATGGGTCAACAGTGTGACTATAATTGTAAATACAGAAATGAATTTCAAATGTAATTACATGCAAGTATTTAAAAAAAATATATACATATATATATATATATATATATATATAATTACTTACAAGTATGTAACTGGATTGTGTAACATATGAAACAGTTCAAAAGTTTACATGCTATCCCATTTCCTTCAGATCAGATGTGTAAAATCTGTTGTGTTACATGGAACAGTGCTACTGACAATTTTTATGATCCCTCTTATTTTATTTAAATTATTATCTTGCAGTCTGTAAGGGGTACGCAAGCTTTTGAGCAGAGCTGTATGACTTGGCTGTAACATATTCTATGTACAGTGCCACTGTAAATGGCCATATTACATTGTGTCCATTTTCTTGAGTGCTCTTTTAAGAAGAGACTTTTGAAAAAGAGTTTGTCTTTAAGTGATACAGTGAATGAAATGTCAAGTAGACATTCTAGCCCTCAATTCAAAATGAAAACAGAAAGAAGGAAACAACAGCCTTGCCCTGCTCATAAATGAAATCTCAGTCCGTGGAGCAATCTCTCCAATCTCCTGTCCACAAACTGTCTTCTGTATGCACCCATGCACCTTGGAGAGCATGATTGTGTTTTCCTTTGGATTCACTGTAAACCACAGTTTTTTGTTTTTTTTATATATATAATTGTAAAGCTCTGACTTATGGAAGCCTATTTTCACTATGAAATGAATGAATAAAAACATATATACTTTAATAATTAAAGTTATTTGTAACGAGTGTTGATCTCACAATTCTGACTTTTTTCTTATAATTCTGTGATTCGAGATTGTGAGGGAAAAAAAAACCTTTGTAATTCTAAATTGTGAGATATAAACCTGCATATCTGATAAGAAAAATCTGAAATTTGAAAAGAAAAGTCAGAGTTGTGAAATAAAAAGCTGCATATAGCCTTTTTTATTTTATTATTTTTAATTCCGTGACACTAGCAGGGTATTTTTTCATCTTTTTCTTTGCAATTAAATTTTTTTAATTAATTGTTTTCTCTCAATTTATATATAAACTGGATATAAACTCGCAATTGCAGAAAACAATTTGGACAAAGAAACTTGTTTCAACATGTTTTATTATATTAATAATATATTTTATAATTATTATATAATTATTATATAATATTTTGTAGTTCTGACTTCTTTCTCTCAATTGATGCATATATTTAAGATATTATCTATTTAGATATAAATTTATATTTAAATGTATCACTATTTGGACTTTCTTTTCAGAATTGCCAGTCAGTTTTTTATTCAATATTTATATCTAGAGTTAATATATTGCAATTATAAATAAAAGTCAGAATTGTTAGACTGAGATACAGGCTTAAGAAAGTATCAATTAACTTTTTTTTTTTTTTTTATCATGCTCTCAGATAGATTGTACCTTCCGAGTCCTCCGAGCTCATACTGTATAACATTTTTGGAGCTTGACAGCATTCATGACACCCCACGTAAAGCCCTTCTATCCTCATGAAAGAAGAACGAGCATCTCATGGCTTAAAGAAAGCATGCCACAGCCTCTAAACATGACGTCATGCAGTGTGAGGAAATGAGAAAATGCTGGTGGCGTTTGACATTAATCTGTGCTTTTGAGGCCCAATGCTTAACTATAGCATTTCAGCAAAGTTTGTAACTAGAAAGACAGAGACAGAATGAGGAATGAGCGAAAGAGGATAGTGTGGATGGTCACACCACTCCAGAAAAGGGGCAATTAAAGACAGACTTCCCTTCATCCCCTGCTCCCCAGGGCACCAATTAGGAGCGGCAGGGAATGAGCCACAACACTCATCCACCACATCGGCGTGGCGATGGCAAACACTAACAAGAGGAAGAAATTATGGGATATGAAACAGGAGAGATATTATCCACCCCTCCCCACCGTAGAAAGTTTGTCAGGTTTTTTTCCCGCCTCTCTGTCTCTCCATCCCTGTCTGTAATGGCTTTGTAGACCATGACAAATGCTCAGGCATTAGAAATTTCACATCTGGACAAAACAGGAAATGGACAATGGAGGTGTTGGTGCCGAAAAATAAAAAGTTTTATAAAATGAAACACTAGTCAAACCGCCAGTCTGCCTATGATCTTACCTAAGCTAGCTGCTTATTTGCATTGGAGTGTCTGGAATTTTCTGACCCAAAATACACTTCTAATGTTAAGGTTTATATAATTTAATATTTTTGAAAGAAGTTTCTTAAGATTCAGAGACTGCTAGATTTATTTTTTCTAAAATATAGTTTCTGAAGTATGCATGATTATGATGTAAAATAACTGTTTTCTTTATAAAATATTTAAATATTTTAAAAATGTAATTTATTTCTTTGATGGCAAAAGCTGAATTTTAAGCTGCCAGAATCCTTTTGAAATCATTCCAGTAGATTTGCTACTTAGGAAACATTTCTTATAAATGTTAGATCCTATGATACTTCTTTACAGGATTCTTTAATGAATAGAAAATTCAAATGAAGGGCATTTTTTAAAAATAAAAATCTTTATAGCATTAAATCTACTTTACTGTCACTGATTAATTTAATGCATTCTTGATTAATTTAATGCATTCTTACTGAATACATTTCTTTAAAAAAAAAAATATTGTCCCTTCCACATTAAAATGCATGTATTAAATGAAAACGTAATAAACATAATTCATTATAAATAATAATTACAGTTTTGCAGATTTGAAATCAACGCTGTTACACATTATAGCCAGAGTTAAAGGAAAGTTAAGGTTTAATGAATTCATTATAGATGTATTATTTAAATATATAGTTATACAACAATCAAAAATGCACTTATTAATAAAATATATTTTGAAATGCGTTTTGTCTACCTGCATGTGACTATTAACCACAATTAGAGAACTGTGAATGTTGTAAAATTATTGAAATATTCTGTCAATCAATCTCAAGTGATACCATAATAAAAGGAAGAAAATAAAATGCTAAATAGATTTTTATTAACTGATACACTAATGGTCTGTGATAATTATTATATTCTGGTGGCTAATGAACTATTGAAGAATCGGTGTGCTTGGGTTTTTGTACAGGAGGAGGACACAGAGGAGGAGCCTAAACTGAAGTACGAGAGGCTGACCAATGGCGTGACAGAGATCTTGCAGAAGGATGCAGCCAGTTGCATGACAGTGCATGACAAGGTGTTTAAAGCTACTTAGTTTTTTTTTTTTAATAAAAAAAAAGCAGGACATGAATTAACACATACATATGCATATACAGTAGAGGTTTAGTTTTTTGAGTGCTTGGATGTATTTAATATTGTACGTATCTAAATTCTACAAAGATAATTTTTTTCATTTAAGTGCAGACATTGACACACACATTTTTGGGAGCAGTTTATTATTATCATTACACTTTTGTATAGTGCAGAATATAATATTTTTGACCTGTCTCCTCCACACCGTACATTCCTTAGAGAAGTGCTCATGTACAACCGCTTACAGGTCACCAGCCTTTCGCTGATTTCCTGTTTATTTTCCCTACTTTTAGATTTCTCTATCATTTTTTGCCTGTCTTCTTTCCATTTTTTCCCAGCCTTGATATTTTTGTTGGTGGAACATTCTACGTGGGCTGGTTAATCGTCATGGCAGCCGGTTCACTCATGCACGGACGCTGTGGAGGAATAGTCATACCTAGTTATGTCTCCTCACCTGATGTTTTATTAACCGCTATTGATTTTTATTCTTTCCCCCCTCTTTTCCTGCTTTTCCATGGGGACTTCTTCCCCCCTTCCTCCTCTTCCATCTCTCCAAAAAAGGCAAGCTTGCAAGAAGAGAAGACGTTGTAAAGCTGAATTTCCAATGAGAGTCCCCCTTTTTTTCACTCTATCACCTTCTCTCACTTTGTCTCTATCTTTCCCTTTTTCCGTCTCTTCCCTGTAGTCTTTTATGCATGCGCTCTGATGTGCATTCCACCACCTAGGCGCAGAAGAACACGCTCGCGCCAGTGACCCACCTACCTAATGTTGCCTCATATTTTAAGTGCCAGGAATCCGAATTTCATTTCAGCAATTCCATTTTGATAAATCCCTTTAAGAGCCACTGAGGCTGGTGAGGCCACCCCTTTTATTTATTTATTTTTGGCTGATTTTATTTGGGGAGATTGCGGGGGGGGGGGTTCTGTTGGACATGCTCGGCTGTGCCTGTAAATATAAGCATTTCATTATAGACTGCAGTGAAGCATGGGGCGGCTCGATGTGCTGCGACAGGGAAAGGTCTGTGCGCGTGTAAGCAGGTGTGTGTGTTTAAATGCAGGGTAACCTGCTCTTCAGAGCTGGGCTCATTCTGTGTGTGTGTTTTTGTAACATGCTTTTGTAAAACTGGGCAGATGGCAGAGCAATAGACCCAAATTTGGGATGTGAAACAAGTTTTAAGTTGGCAGTCGGACTGGACTGAGTGTCTTCTTATGTGGCCTGATTTCATTTTATTTGTTTAACGTGACACAAAAGGTTCTTCACGCTCTTCTGTAGCTAATAAAATCTAAAATCAACTTTATTCTACTTTTTAAATTTAAGAACTAATATTTATGTAATAAAAAAAGCATATGGAATTTGCTAATTTCATTCACCAGGTCCCTACGCAAATGGTAATTAATTAAAAATATCAAATAATAAAACAAGAGCATTGATTAGAAAAAGAGAATCCGTTGCTCTTGGTAACGTATTGCTTAATTGCAATAATGCAAATTAGTGAATTCATTCATTTATTCATTCATTGATTCTTTATTTATGCACCAACAGACCAAAGTGCTGTACAATAAACAAAACATGAACAAACATGAAAAATAAAACACAAACACTTGCCCATACTCTTCGAATGCTAATGACAAGAAATAATTTTTTACCTTAGATTTGGAGGCATTTATAGATGTAGGTTCTCTAATCTCAGATGGAAGGCTATTCCAAAACCTTGGACCTGCAACACCAAAGGCCTGATCTCCTTTAAGTTTTAAATGAGATCGTGGAACAGTGAGAAACAATTTGTTTGATGATCTTAAGGACCTAGATGATTCACGAACAGTAATAAGCTCAGACATATAAGCAGGGGCCATTCCATGTACCGCTTTGAATACATACTGCAGAACCTTGTATTTTATCCTAAAGCCAATAGCCATCTGAGAGAGGCCAAGATAGGAGAAATGTGTTGACTTTTCGTAGCACTAACAAGCAGTCTAGCTGCTGCATTCTGGACTAATTGAAGGCGTGAAATACAACAAAATGCTTCAAATTAATATTATTATAATTTATTTATTGTTATGATAATTTATTAAAATGTTGTCCAGTAGTTTAATGTGTTTTTATTATAATTTACACTTTTTAATTTAATGCTATTGCTGTCAAATGTTAATGTGATTAATCACAATTAATTGCATGTTGGCTATTTATTAGTGCTTATAAAGCACATATACTGCATGACTATATATTCTATATCCTTACTTAATACTTGAACTTTACAACTACCTTACTAAGCAGAAATTAGTAGTTAAAATGAGTAAAAAGTTGTAGTTATTAGTTAATTAAGAGCAAGAATTGAACCTTAAAATAAAGTGTTACCATGCTATTTGAAGATGTAGTTAATATTCAAAACACTACTGCTATTCAGAGTGACTTTTTGAAATAAAAATGAAAAAAGTGTCATATTTCTTACAACATATTCCCACTTTCATTATATCATTATCTAATTCATCAGCACATGTTATTCCAAAGGGGGAAAATGGTCCCAACCCAGAACTTTTTGCAATATCTTATTAATTACTTTTGCATATTATATAAATTATTATAATTAAATTAATAAGTTTTTTTAATATAGTTTAAAGATCATGTGTCAGTTAACAAATTAATAGGAAGGTAAATAGGTTACAGCCACAATGTCACCTGCAAATAAATGGTAATGTATGCGAGTAAGCAGCTTTCAAAAAACATTTGGTAAAGTTTGGTGTGTGACCTTTAAACGTATATGATTTATATGATAAACATGTTTAATGAATCTAATGAATTTAGTCTTTTAATGGCACACATTTTGAATTAGCTGGTGGTGATACAGCAAACCACATGAGATAATAGCTTACGTTTTCGTACGTTAAACTCTGAAATGTAATTGCTTTAATCTGACAGGCAGAGTGTTGGTGTGGAGGCCAGAGATGTGTGACCTGTGGCGCATATATTATGTTGAAGCGTTTTGATATGTCGGGGAAAAAAACGCTATTTCACACTGGGCCGCTCTGATAAATAGGCTTTCCTGTCCTGCAGCAATTTCACACTTTTTGCCCTCGAAGTGTCCAGCTGAAACCACACACACAAACACACACATAGACGCACAAACACTGAGGCCTCACAGCCATGCCTGGTAAAACTCATTTTTAATACCTCCTCCACAGCTTTTAACTCTGTATAAGTGTAGGATGTCCCATGGTGTTGAGTTGTGTGTCTGACATGTTTGTGTCTCCTGTTGCTTTCAGTTCCTGGCTCTTGGGACACACTTTGGAAAGGTTTACCTTTTGGATATTCAAGGAAATGTTACACAAAAGTTTGAAATTGTAAGTCTGAAATATGATTGTTTTAGATATGTCCACAATTGAGCTATAACATGGTCATTTTACTTTTCTCCTTCATATTTTTTTCTGCTTTGCCCATAGAGTCCAGTGAAAATAAACCAGATCAGTTTGGATGAGAGCGGCGATCATGTTGGCATATGCTCTGAAGATGGAAAGGTGAAAATTCCCTTCATTTACTTCAGCTCCCATTGTTCTTTAATGTCCTGAATTAGCCCGTTATGATAAACCACAGTCCCATCTCGAGTCCAAATCCTAACCCTTAATTTATGCCTAAAATCTGAGAGCAGTGACTTATAAGTACTATTCCTGTCCCTTCTTTTGTAAAATCCAAAGGATTGAGAAACAAGTGCTTCTGTAAATCATACTGAGCATCAGGCTTTTCTAAGAAATAAACTGCTCTATTATGATTTCAACCAACAACCAATTACAACCAATTGTTAAAAGATCGGATAGTTTTTAAAAAAGAAGAAACACTTCAGAAGAGTGAACACTTATTTACTATTTACCATATCTTTCCCTCAATAAATTCCTAATTTGTTATTAATAAGTTGTTCCTAATTTGTTAGTAGTAATATTTAGTAAGGTAGTTGTTGGGAATGTAGAATAAGATCATGTAGAAAAAGGCATTAATGTTTGGTTAATTATTACTAATAAATAGCTAGTAATATGCATGCTAATACACAACTAATTAAGAGACCCTAAAATAAAATGTTACCAAAATATATTATATTTATGTATATTTAGATTTAATTTGAATAAAATTTAATAAAATAAATTAAAGATACAAATAATAAAAACAACTGAAACAAATTGAAGAAAGTAATGAATTCATTAAAATGACTTCATATATAGATATAATATAAAGGGTGTTTGTAACACAATGGTGGAGTTATTTTATACAGTCCCAGCAAAGTATGTAAGTTTGTTGTAGTCTGCTGCATCTAAGCACTCATAACTGGCCTGCAAAATTAATTTTTGCATCATGCAAAACACATTCAGCAATAATTCTTAGGGTGTGTTTATGTCATTAACTGCTCTACAGGTTTATTTAGCAAATCGGGTGCAAAATCCACAGGACGTGCAAATAAACAATGCCATCAGAATTGAACAATTCATTCTTAGTGAATTTCCCCATGAGATGTCTAAGGAGTTGTTTACTTGAATTTTTATATCTTTCTCTGTTTGCAAGATATGATGCAGTGCCTGTCTTCCCACTCAATATCGGCTCCGTCAACTCTGACACCTGCAGAAACAGCATGTGCGCATTTGGTCCATTTTAAAATGTGTTTTAAAAAAGAACTCCTCTCTTTCTCGCTCCTTCCATGATTTCTATCGCTCTTCTCCATCTATCTGCTCATTGATCATGAGCTGGCTGTTATCAGTCCATGGAGGCTAATCATCAGCACCTTGTGTGGCTTTCTCGGGCTGATCTTTGGCATGATAGACCACGTCTGTCCCTGTTACTATGGCAGAGGCGAGATCTTGTCGCACATACACCAATTAAAATCGATATGGAGGCCATTGTTCGCTCCTCTGCACTGTTAATCCTAACTTACCGATAGCGTTGCTACCGTTGTTTGGCAAAATGTGACGTAAGATTTTTTGATGCTTTTTTTTCTCATTCATTTTTTCACTACACTTTGTACATAACATAAACAATAAAAACAATTGAATCAGTAGTTGCCGAGATGAGGAATTTCATAATGCCTTTAGTAAGTAAATTGAATATTTAAGATTAGGTAGCCTTTAGCAGACTTGTGAAAGATTGGTGTGTGCTTCATAATTAATAAGTATTTATTATATAATTTTAAATTTGCTCCCAGACTGTCTAAACTGTATCACTACAAAAGTATACTTTATTTTATTTATTTATTTATTTTACTTTTTGTTTAATATATATATATATATATATTTATATATTATTATTATTTATTTTTTTATTAATTACATAAATGTTCAGTTATTTGGTTGTTATATTGGCAATTCATAAGTAATTAAAAAAATATATATGTATGTTTAACTGTTAAATTATTAAACTATTATTAATTATGAAATCTTAAGCAATTTAAAATAATTAAAATTATAATGGATTCCTTTGTTTACTTACTGTTAATCTCAAGTACACTTGCCAGCAGCTATAATGTTATAAAATGTATGACACAGGAAGAGGGTTTTATTTTTCTTTTTTCTTTTGAAAAAATAGAAACCTTCACTTTAAAATGGTCAATTTTCAAAATAGCTAAGCTTGTTGCCTGACCAGAAAAACATGAACATTTTGAAGTCAGCATACCATCTAAATCTAAAATGAAAGAGTTGAGACCTCAGAATCATTTTTTAGTTTCCTCTTGTTTTCTACAGACAGGTGTAGGTGAAATGTTGTGTTAACGCTTGTTTGTAGCCTTCGGGGACTGCAGCACCGCTAGTGATTAAGTCAGTAGCGTAAAGGCGTGCGAGGGCAGAAAGAGTTGACCTTTCCACTAATTGGGAGTCTGGCAGATGGTTAACTAGCCCACTGGATGGTCTGATGCTTTGCCCAAGTCAACTGTAATCACGGAGCGCATCTCTGGACCACAGTGATTTTACCTTAAAAAGACATCTCTGTATCTCTTTCTCCATTTCTCTCTCTCATCTTTTCCAGGTGCAAGTGTTCGGCCTGTACACTAGGGAGGGCTTCCATGAAAACTTTGACTGTCCCATCAAGGTAACTTATTGCCGTTAATGCAAGTCGTCTGTCCCCCAGCGTTGTTTTTGCTGCCTGATGGGAAATAGCCCTTTGATTTCGATTTCCTGTCACAGCGAACATTGATAATTCTGTAAAACAATGTAATTTCAGCCTGCTACTAGTCTTAATTGATTTCTCTAGGGCATTTCATATCATGCATGAGCCGCCTGTTTGTTGAGCATGAGTGATGTCACCTATGGCACACATTAAAGAGAGCCGGTGCTGTCATCTTCTTGTATTGATACTTTTGTGTATTGGACTGTGAGGATCAATCCTTTAACTTTTCCTGGGTTAAAAAGCACTTTATTGAACATGTTTCAAACTGGCTGTAGTCTAACCCCCTACTACTAGAGTGGACATTGATATTAACTCAGGTGTTGCCGTAAACTGAACTGAAATCTCTTGTTCAATTCCAGGTTGTGGCGCTACACCCTCAGTTCAGCAAATCTAACAATAAACAGTTTGTGACCGGAGAAAATAAGGTGAGTCCAGTTTCACAGTCTCAAAACACAGGCACAGTTTCAAAAATGGTCAAATTAGTTCCTCTGTACTTTTAACAAAAAAATACTGCCTTTGTATGGCAACTCATATATTTTCAGAGTCGGGTCACTCAGAAAGTGCTAAAAGCTAATGTGAGATCTGCTTTGGGTCCTAGTACCAAAACAAGTGCTCTAGAAATTTTGAGCCTTGGTGCTCATGTGGGAGATGCATGTTCAAATCCAGTTAGAATCATGGTCTGATTACATTTTCTCTGTCTTGCATCCCATACATTTCCTTTCAATGCTTTTATTTACTAGTGCAAAAGGAAGCAAAAGTGCATTTGTTTGGCACTGACACGTGATTTTAGATTTGATTCAGTATATGACCACGTTACGATTTAAAGGTTTAGGGTCAGTGTTTTTTTTGGGGGGAAAAAAAGCATTATGGTTTCCACAAAAATGTAAAGCAGCACAACAGTTCTTAATTCAGCATTTCACGAGTTCGCGCTTCCTCAAAGATAAAAGCATGTTTGCCGAGCTGTCAGGGGGCAACCCCGAGCCCTAGTAACAGGAGCCCTAAACGAGGACGTGGCTCGGAGTCCGGCTCGAACCCTGCGTGCCCCCTTGGAAGGAGCGAACAGCGGAGGGAAATGCAAAAACGAGATGCGAAAGGGAAGGAAACTGGCCCTATTTATAGTGGAGAAATAGCAACTGGATTGGCTTACGATGAAGGCGGTGCTGATTGAAAGATTGGTAACAGCCGACAGTTTCGTAAGCGCTTTCTCCCGAAATTGGTTTGCAGCTACATTAATACTAATTAGAATTCTTTCTTGAACACCAAATCACCATCTTTTCATTTGACAAGACTAAGTAATAAATTGCGTTTATAATGGTGAGATTTTCCTTAAAAGCAACCCTTAACAACTCTAAACTTTAAGGTTGGTTGCAGGCTTCTTGCAAAAAAGTAAGAATCGTTTATTCAAAAAAACACATTCATCAACCATTGAATTTTCAAAAGGAAGTGTCTCTGTTAATGTGGTTTGAATGCCTTAAAATAAAAACAAAAGCCACATTCATACCTGTAGTCTAAACATATATTTTGTGGTTTCCATCAGTTGATGCTCTTGAGGTTTTGACACTGAGGGTTAATTATTAGAATGGAATCATTTTTTGTCATGTTGAGTGCCGTGTATAGTGGTTACTCAAACTGAAGCTGTTTGGCATGAAACGCTCTTACCGTCTTGGCCTTAGACTGGGGTCAACATCAGGGAGAGAGAGAGAGTGGTCCATTTTCTCCAAAGTGTTGTTCACTAGAGAGATGTTGTCTCTTCTTGCGCAATAAATAACTGTCATTACATAGAGTGCCATAGTGTTTGCAACATGTAGAACACTCTTGGCTTATGGACTAAACAAATACGCTCATTTTTCAAAGGACACAATGCTACCAACCGAAGATGCCACAGTCTGATACATACTAGATTTCATACATCTATAGAAATGAAAGCAAGTTTGTGTCTGTCGCAAAAGCACTCAGAATCACTGATCAGACTTTTTGTAGCCATAAAAAAAACTTCAATTGTGAAGTGAATTTGAATAAATGCCACTGGTTCTTTGTAAAGTGGACTGTTAGAGGTTTTGTTGAGACATACACATCTTGAACCACTCAAATAGAGTCTTCTCAATTTCTGTAAATCATAGATTTGTATCTTCTGTGCCACGATTGATTCTCATAAAATGGCTTGGCACTGTTACCGCATTGTGCTTATCAGAAGCAATTAATTGCGTCCATTGTGCGCCACGGTGGCCAAGTCCTCTGCATTTTCCTCCCGCTTCTGCTTGTTTCCTTTTCTCTCCCTGGCTTAAGGTCCCCATAATGCAGCCCTGCCATGAAAATCAATACGGCTTCTACTGAAGACGCATCTTGTCAAAGGCAATTCAATTCCGTCTGCTCGGCTCTTGGAGTGTCATCTCCTATTGCTGCGCTGTGATCTGTTAACATAGCCAAAAGTGTAGAGCTGAAGCGACATTGAACCGTCTTTCCTTTCAGTCACTTTCTCTGCAGTCGGGTCAGGTTGGCTGTGTGGTGATTGTGTGTGGCATTTTTGACACTTTCGATTCAAGGTTATACACCAAGTGCGTTGCTGCTTTCTGCACGTGATTATTATCACTCAAACCCCTTTGGAAATGTTGTTTTTCACCAGATAGTATCCAACTTATCAGAGTAAACCAAAACATTAAATACCTTTTCGTAGAAATTGTGTTGTTTGAGTCTCTTCTCTAGTCAGTTCATGACATGTCAATACCGTATCATCTTCCCTCTGTGCTTTTCAATTGTGTTGTACTGTGTGTTTGCGTAAGTGACTTTATAAATGTCCCATTATCTAAAGGTTGAACCAAATGTTGCCTTTTTCTAAAATGGATTTTGATACTGCTTGTAAAATGATTTTTATTGAATTTCTGCCTGAATGTGACCTAAACATCAATCAATCAATCAATCACTTTTATTTATATAGCGTTATTAACAATACAGATTGTAACAAAGCACTGAACATTATCAAATAAAAGAACAAAGTGATGATTATGTATAATGACGAGAATTATACTATTTATTTATCAAATGCAGAGACGGTTTCTGTAGTCACTACGACAATAATCACTAGAAATAATGGGTTATGGTCAAGACCAATGAATCTCCCTAACACTCTGATCCAATCCAATATTTGCAATGTTAGCAAAAAACCCCAAAAAGGGCCACTGGGGGTAACTAACCTGTAAAAGGCGTATCTATGTTACCATTTAAAGGTTTAGGGTCAGTAAAATTCTTTCTTTCTTATTTTCTTTAAAAGTAAGTTTTTCCAAATTTATCAAAAGCGACAGTAAAAGATATTTAGGACCGGTTTCACAAACAGGGATTAGCTTAAGCCAGGACTAGGCATTAGTTTAATTAAGATATTTAAGCAACTTTTACAAAAATACCTTTAAGAAAATATTACAGGTGTGCATCTTAACACAGAACAATGACACTGACATGTTTTAATATATGTCAGAGCAAGATATTTTCATCTGAGACAGCTCAAACATGCAATTTAGTCTTGGACTAGCTTAAGCCTTGTCTG
>JAUCNO010000548.1:9854290-9865587 GCA_032353835.1 Enteromius viviparus | reverse complement strand
CTCGTTATCGTCATGAAAAAAAGTTGCGTCAACGAAATGATTTCGTCATCGTCATCGTTGACGAAAACAACACTGCTGCATAGTATGCACATATTTTAAACCAGGGGTCTTTAAAAACAGCATGAGGTCCTGTAATGAACCCTCCTCAGCAGCTCTGAGGAGGGTTCATTACAGCTCAGATCTGGACAATTATACACCTTAAAAACATGAACTGATGGTTGCCAAATCAGAGTATCTGCAGGATATTACTTCAATTAAAGACTAGATCTTTTTGATGCCTGCACAAATAAAATTAAAAAGCATGATTTAGAGATTTAAAAAAAAAAAAAAAGAAACTTTGTATTTTGGTCTTTAAACCTTCTGAAAACAAATGAATTGATAATTGTTTAAATTAACATTTTACTGTTTAATAATGCATTATCTTATCGATCCACTTGTTCACATTTACAACTCACATGGGTTGATGTTCACATTGGTCGGCCTGAACAAATACAGCAGGGTTTAATGAAAATGTTATTTGAATGGCCGAAATAATAAATATTATCATCTCATTACTATTGCTATTATTATAATATTTCGAATACACCAAAATATGTTTTTACTAAATGCACATTTTCAAGACAAAGATAATTTTACATTTTAAAACATGGCATATTTAACAATACTTTTTACACTTCTGCAGTAACTGCATAAGACTAAAATGGCTCATCCAATCAGAAATTTCCCAGCTACCCATTTTATAAAGCACCTTTTGTCAGTTTGGTCATTTTAGTATTATTTGTGTACCATTACAGCACTTACTATTATTCAGAATTTCATAATATAAGTTTTAGCAATTTTGTCTTTTATACTAGGTTATGTTTTTATATCAGATTTAGATATAGTAATTTATGTACTTATTTTATTTTAGTTATTTGCAACATTTCCACATTAAATAAGTTTTTTCTTAGGTTTTTCACCTTTTATATTTCAGCTTAACTCTATTAATATATATATATATCTTTATATTTCCATGCACAGAGAAAATCTGCACAGTACAAATACAGAGGAAATGACATCACATCAGCATGGCATTCCTAACATGCTCTGTGTATGAGAAAAAACAAGGAAGAAAGCTAAAGGTACATCTGTTTAAGCAACGAACTGTGTACAGCCCTTTAGAAGAGCTCAGTCACTTACTTGCGAGTCTCCACGTGCCGGGCGGTGGACAGGAGAGAGGGGAACTGGGTGTCGTTGAAGATTTCTGGTGGCCCTTGAGTTGGGCCTCTCTTGGTAGTGGTTAACCGGGCCCCTGGGGGACGATACACGCCAGGTGCTTTGGGCTCAGGAACCTCAACTTCCTCGACTGACAGGAAATGAGACAGATACAGGTTTAAGAACCAATCTCAAATAATACTTCCATTAGTTGACCATTTATACTAACACTGCCGACTCACCGGGAGCAGCTGAAGGCGGGGGAGCGCCTGATTTATTCCAGGGTCCAGAAACTTTATCACCAGTGACCAGAATGATCTCACCATCCTCACCCACCTCCTCTTTCTCGTACTCTTCCTCCTCCTTCTCATCACTATCACACAAACATAAAAATGTGTACTTCAACAGAGATGCGCGGTTAACATGCACAAATCAAAATATATTAAAGGTGCCTTGAGAAGTCCATTTAAAAGGCATAAACGTTTAAATACATGAATAAAATTTGTAACCCATTTCAAGCGATTTCAATTACATTTTTACAACAGGTTTTGCATTTTTCAGTGTTAAGAGTATTGTCGTTTGCAATTCATATTTTTATGAAGTGGAATTATTATACTTGGCAACATCAAAGTAGCTAGATTCATATGATCCATCTTAGGATCTTATGATTTACTGTTGAAAATGAATTGTGCATCATAAAAGCATTTTATAATTAAGAAGCGAGTAATGAGAGAAGTGAGATGCATAAAAGCTCACCTTTCAAATGAATGCACAAAGTGTGATAAAAAAAAATTACAACATAATTCCTTCATAGATGTGTCTCTCAATGAGTAAAATGGTTGTCTATTATAGTTTACGCAACATTTGAATCGCCATGTTGCACTTAAAATGATACATTCTAATGCAGTTTGTGTGAAGTAACCCTGTTCCCAAACAGCCTTGAGATTTTGGACCTGTTACTATGATAGCAGCTCCAAGATGAGCTTCAAAAAAGACCTTTTTAAATCTGCATCAACAAAATCCATGTATGAAAAACAGAAGCATCAAATTCAGTTAGTGCTACACACCTCATCTGCAGGGCCTGGAGTCGGAGTCCGGTGTAGTCCACCTCCTTCTGCTCAAAATCCTTCCATTCCTCATCCTCCTGGAGTGACATTTTGAGAAAAGAGAAGTGACACTTAACTCAACAAATTTTTTGAGAATTTCAGACAGCAGAAGAACCAAGTGAATGTCTATACTATTTATTAACTGTATATATCTGGAACTACAGTAGGAATCCATTTCAACATTGTATTACATTAAAAATCTAATCGTATTTGAAAAATAAATAACTGCACAAGTTTAATCAGTATGTAAAAATTGGACTGTGAACACATCAACATTAATCAACACTAATATTTTAACACTTATAACCACTCCATAAGCCACATCTTCTGTGAACTGAAACGGACTCAAATCAGCTCATTCAACAGTTTTACTCTAAAACATTGAGTGAATTGAATTAAACAACAGCGTTTGTGTTTCAATTAGTGCTATCCGGTCCATATTGTGATTTGGATTATATTTCAATTAATTGTGCATCCCTTATATCTGGTGAGATTCTACAATAATAAAAAAATATTTATAAATACAAACAGTGGACGTGAAAGACTAAAAGTTCAGTACAGATGTTTAGAGTGATTAACGATCAATATCGATGAAAAAACATGATGAAAAATATTTAATACAGTTATTTAGATCTTTATGTGCAACTACAAGGTGAATTTTTATAAAGACATATTTTGCCAGTGATGCATCATCACGCAAAAACATGAGCGGAGTTTTCCACATAAAAATCCCATGACTGATCAGGAAGCTTATTTTTCCCTTCCAGTATGGTACAATAAATTGAGGAGCTTAGAGTAAATAAACTGAAACGTGTAATGTGGGTTTGTGAAATCACTTAAACTCGCTCCTACCCAAAAGGATCCTATCTTGATAGCTACCATCCCCTACCACAAACGGAAACACCCCTAATGGTTTTTTTGCACCTTTAACTGTAAAAATATGACTGATAGCCTTAAGGTTGCAGGACTCTAAGCAACCATGCAGCCCATTAAAGTCACAAAAAAGTATTCTGTTCAAGTACTAAAAATGACCTTTAATTGATGAATGTTATGATTAATATTGAACAAAAAGAAAATGAGATGACTAAGTTTTTCCAAACTAGTCTAAGCAGTTTATGACACCTCAATTAAACACTGAGACTTTTTTTAAATAAAACATGCAATTATGACAGTAACATGCCTACTCTACAGCTGCACACTCAAAAGTATGTACTTTATCTACATAAAGGGATTGCACAGTTTTAGGGAACAGCATAATTAGGCGAACTGATGGATGTGCAGGATTTAATTAAAGTGACCTGTAGTCATTGCAAAAGCACAATCATAACACAAAACTTGCGTCCATTAGCACTCTGAGAATCTGTACCGTCTCAAAAGAAAAACGCATACGTTTACACAGTTACAGCAGCAGTTATAAAACCCTTGCTGGAAAATGTTTTATTAGTAGTATTGAAATTAGATGAAATATGCAATCACCTTCAGCAGAAAAGTCAACAGACAAAGAAAATAGAAGAGAAGGAAAGATAAAACATTGTAAGGGGTAACTTACAATAAGGAAATAGATAAATGAATAATTAAACAGTGAGGGAAAGCTATCTAGACTCAATCAACTGGAAGATTGATGCCCTAAGCAACGAATGTCAGTGTGATGTCACATCACCCAATATACGTCACGACCGAATGCTACTTCTATTTAAGGGTACCACTAAAAGGCATCGTTCACACACAAAAATTACAATTCTATCACCCTTTATGTTGCTCCATTGCTATATCAATGTTAGTAGAATGACAATAAAAGTCACTACTCACTTTAATCGTATGGGCTGGGGGGGGGTTAAATTCAAGTAAGGTTAACAATAATAGGTTGTCAGTATCTAACGTTCTGCCAAAAATGAGATTTTCTAGAGGAAAGAAAGTCAGGCAGCACGAGTAACAAAATAATGACTTAATATTAACTATATAAGTAGCGTAGCAGCTGTCAAAAACATTAACAGTTCATTGCTACAACACAATATTACATTAACTTACTTTATGGCGGTTAAAGAAAAATGTAACCTTTTATTAGTGTTGCTATTTGTTTGTGTCACAAAACCGAGTGAGCTGCCCTGCGTTTTTAGAACGTTCACGCGCCCTTTGTATCTCCAAACGCTGTCTACACAGGCAGCTCGCTAGGTTTTGTGACACAGCCCATGTGTGTTGTTTGACTGTGCAATACCTTTTCCATCTGCGCGTCCTGATTCTCACTCTTCGTCGTCTTCTCCTTCTCCTTCTTCGTCTTTTTCACCGCCATCGCGGCTCCTCCGGTCGCCTGCTCCTTTCCCTTGCCCTTCTCCTTCTTTTTCTTCTTGTCGCGCTTAGCGAAGAAGTCATCCAGACTCTTTTCCACGCCGGCCGGAGCCACATCCGCCATCTTATCCCCAAATTTCCTCCACTAAACACTAAACAAGCTTAGAAACGATCAGATCAGTGTCTGAAGCAACAGCAAACGAACCCTTATGTGTGTGTCTGACAGGTAATCCGTAAGTTTCATGTGTATCCGTGGGCTAAAGGTGTGCTGAGAACAGCATGACAGACTCACCAGCTGAAAGTGTGACACACACACTCGCCCAGTGCACCGGATAGTGTTGCTTCCGATCTGACCCGGATGGGAAAGCCGCTTTGTGATTGACAGTTCTGCTATCCAATCGCTGTGCGACAGTGTTAGTTTTCGACCAATCCCATCGCGGGGTGAGGATTCCGCAGAGTGATTTTGGCAGACTGTGCAATTTTGTCCTACAGTTCATTGTTAGGATTAGTTATACAACACTTGTGGAGTAATTTAGTAAACAAATATAAGAAAACCTATTCCTACTCATAAATGTCAGATATGCTGTGCTAAAATAAAAAAAACTGCACAGAAGAGGCAGAAGTGCATAAATGATGTTAAAAATAAACGTGACATTTTGAATTTATAAACAAGCAGTAAATTAAAAAATTAGAATTATAAATAAATCATGATATAAAGTACTTAGCCAGTTTACTGGATGTAATATTTTATATAAATATATATATATTATATAAATATATAATATAAGGATCTGCCATAAAGAAAAAAAATGCTTTTAAGGGGTTTGCCTTGCTTGGGGCTCTTTATAAGAAGAAGGGACTGAAAATGACGTTGATAAGATGAACTACCATTGGCAGCATAATGTTTTGACGTGTAGAATTACATTTTAATTATTAATTTTTAATTTGTATTTTTATTCATTCATTAATTTTTCAAGGTGGAGCACACACAGACAGCATAAAATTTATAAGCCTGAAATTGTATTAGTATAGTACTGTTTTAATTTTAGGTACGTTTCTCAAATAACTCAAGACAGAATATGCAAAACAAAGACTATAACACCTAACTGCATTCTAGCATGCAGCGATGTGATTGAGAGGGTTTATAAAAAGACTACAAACATCTGTTACCTTTTGAAAGAATGCGAATGAATGAAAAGCTTGTAAACAGAAAAGCTTCATTCAGCGTACAGAGCAAACAGGGAAGGTTCCAGAAACCTTTGACACATTTAAATTAGTGGAATCATTGGCATCTGTGCTCCACTTTGCTTTTTTAACAGGCTTTAAATATTGACAAAAATCAACTACAGACTGAAGAAGCCTTCAAAGCCTTTTTATTTGTATTGCTCAGCAGTAAAAAGTACAGTTTATGTGCTACAAAATATCAAACATGATTCATAATTTTTTTTCAGTCAGCTGAGCAATTACCTCCCTCTCCTTACATATCTAAAACTCATGCCAGCACAAAATAAATGGATGGAAACAATAAAAAAAGAAGCAAATGAAAACAATCAATCTACAAATTCATTTAAAACAATATTTATATAAAATCCGCAAAGCATACAAAAAAGGGATATGGAAAGAAAAGATAATGATATGGTCTTAAAAAATGTTACCAACCTCAGTGACGTATTCAAATTAAGTACAAAATAAAATAGGTTCTCTGTATGTATTCATATCTAACAATTACACTCTATTACATCCAGTGATATCATTTACATTCATCTAAAAAACTGTACAATACAGCAGTAAGCACTGAGAATCAAAGAGAAATTAATTTTGGTCTCATTTATTCTCGTCAATGTTCACACAAGGGACAGAGAGAGACAGACAGAACCACAAGCACACTCATTCACCCCTCACTACGAAAAACATGTCTTTTAACAAAATATATATATATATAGATTTAGCCAACCTGTTAAGCAATAATAGTGCCATTTTTATCAGAGCATGTCATAGCGAATAAACAAATATAGAGGTTTAATTAAAAAAAAGAAAACTGTATGCATTTCCACTACAGTTATACAGTATATAATGCTTAGCCCTGCTTATGGAAGTTAAACACAAACACGTACAACATGAACAGATATGATATGAAATGTGGAGCACAGTAACATTACCATACAAAGGGCTTTGTATGAGGCATCTCATTGGCATTTAAGCATTTTTTTCTACTTGCTTGTGCAACTGTGTCAACGCAAATGGAATTTTAGGGTGTCTTTAACAACGAAACCTTGATAGAAACCAAATCCTGTTTGACATCTAAGACACACATACACCTCAGATCAGGAAAGATGCATGCAACAAGACATATACGCACACAAAAACATCTCGAACATCTAGGGAATGGGACAATTGTGGTTTTGTCTTTTGGCTGGTGACTCAACTGGGGACGAACCATCTCAGAAAGTCGTGATTCATCCTCCATCAAATGCAAACGGGCAATCAACTCAAGTTCCTCCACGAGGGAAGCGAGGGTTGCTGCAGTACCCACTGGACCCATTCCAGAAGCGTTCCAGAATCAATGCCCTTTACCCCTGCATCTCCTTACATACAGAATTCAAGTGCGGCAGGCTTGTTTTAAGTAATCATATTAAGTGTTTTGGGTAACGTCACACAAGCATCCTTACACCACGCGTCATGATCTCAGCACCACCAAAGCCACTGGAACATAAGAGCAACCACACTTATTGTTTTTATTCAAAAAAGACATAAAAACCCTTATCACAATGAAGCGTCTGTAGAAAATCCACATCAGAAAAATATGCAGGTGCTCCCCCTCATAGTAAATAGCATTTGTTCTGTTTTGTAATATTCTTTCAGCTCCTTATAAACCGCAGTCTTTAGAGGTTCACCACATATATGTATATATATATTTATATATATATATTCTTATAAAATGCGAGCAAATAAAAGGGACTGGAAAATCTTCCTCCTTTTAATATAGTGTTTAGATATCAGAAGCCTTGTCTCTGTTGATAAAGAGAGTCTCTTGGCAAAAGGGGTTAACCAGAACCACGCCGCTATCGCTGTAGTCACCATTAGGGGGCAGACACGTCTCTTGTTCCTGAAACACAAAAGGAACATAAGTACATTAGCATTGTAAACTTGCTTTCATGCCAACTAAAGGCTAATTATTTAAGGGTGTCTGATCCTACAAAGCTAAATACAGTTAAGGTGAAAGGAACAGGTTGGATTCACAGTATCTATGTTCTTATAGAACAACGTGCATTTCTATGGTGCGGTGATTGAGCTCTATCACCATGGAGACTGCTTGCATGAAATGAATGAGAGGAAATGAAGGAAGAAGCAGGGTAAATTGCACCTGTGCAGAAAGACAACTAATTATAAGGCTCTAGATTCTAGAATGTTTTGTGTTTGGTCACACATATTAAATGGGGATCCTTGTTCAAAATGAATCCATCTTTCCAACTTTCCATTAATCCATCTATCTAAAAACTTGTAGATTGCAAAAACGTGTTAGCAGAATATAGTTAACTGAAAACAATTACAAAGAGGGAAAGTGACAAATATTTATAGGAAGGGAATGTATTGACTCTCTTGCTTCTCTAAAAGGGTTATTTAAACACCTGTGGGTCATCGGCATCCCAAACATGATTCTTCTTCTGCGTCGTCATCATCATCATCATCATCATCATCATAATCACACTCCTGTCAGAAATGATCAGTAAAGCGAAAACAAAAAGGTGGGAAAAAAGAAGCATGCAGAGGTTGAAATGGAAAATGTCAATGAATGGATGATGGTAATAATCTCAAAATAACTAGAAAAAAAAAAAAACCTCACTAGAAGCTGATAGTGAGAAAGAGTGATGCAGTATCTGAGCACCAGGTGGCGATATATAACGTGAATTATACTATTAATTGATTTTTTTTCAATTTTTCAAGCACATTGTTTTGATTGCATTAATTACTGTTCATTTCACAGTGATACCCATGCAATCTATAAGCTACCTATGTTTGTGCCATTTAGCCAGATATCTTATTCACTTGACGATTCGCAGAGTTAATCATATGAACAGCAAAGCCTTTTCTGTTCCTTAAAAGCCTGGAGTTAAATCAAAGGTTAATTACTGTGAATGGTGAACTGCTAAAAATCTCTAACAAATCTGTTTTGTTACAAATATTTTTCAGCTTTTGTTGGCCTCTGCACATTTAAAGGGACATTATAGCAAGATAAAGCAAAGTGGAAGAAAAAGAGGGAGAATTAAGGATCAAGAAATATTGCAAGCTGGCTTCGAAACACCTCGAGGCACCACGGCTCAGCAGGTTGGAGCACATACATTAAGACATAAGAAACATTATAGAGCGTGGTTTGAGTACTGGGAACTTGAAGTCGTCAAGTAAGATCAAAGTTATCTAAATGAATGTTGTTGGTTTTATTGTAAACAGTTAACCCAGGTATATGTACCTTTTGACCGAATAACTTATAATTAAAATACTGTATCATAAGCAGACTTCTCTGTGGTTGCATATGCTGTACCTCTCCAGTAATTAAGTTTGCAATCGACTAAAAGCTAGCATCCAGATCCGCCTCCATCCAATTAACAACCACTGCATTGAAGTCTCTGCCCTATGGTTCTCCAATTTTGATAGTCTGTTTGGATCTGATGTACACTAAAATGTCTTCCAGGTCTGTACCTCAGTCTCCAGTGATTGTATCTCGCGCGGGAGCTCCACAGCATGACGGGTGAAGTAATCCATGGTGATGGCATCATTCCAGTAGCTCAAGTTATTCTCCTGAGTTGCAGACTTCTTTTTCCTCATACAGCATACAGTAAGCAGCACAGCTGAAGAAAAGAAGACACATTAATATTCTATATCTATCTCGTCTTCGTTTAAGTCTTACGTTTAGCCTTCATTTCAGAAAGCTATAAGCAAAAGCCACTAAGCCATAAAGGGAATTTTATGTTATCTTATGTCTTTGGAAAAGTTCTTGCTGCTGAAAGAAAGTACAAGTTTCGAGAGCTGAAGGAAGTGTGATATTGGTTACTCACAGCATGAGGAGACAGGCACGCTAATGACAAGAACCAACCACACAATGTCCATTTTGTCCAGACAGATAGGTTTTTTTTTGTGAGGAGAACCGAGTGCAGGACCCGACTGGTTCCCGGACCCCCATGGTCCTTGCGTGGTGGCTGGGTTCTGTCTGTTCATGATGCTCCCGCTAGCTGTGGAGGGTGCCTCTGAGATGTTCGAATAATTTGCTGCAGGCCATGAGCCTTCGGTGCTGTTGATAACATCTGTGGCATTATTTACAGAGACAAGAAGACCAGTGGTCATATTGGAGGTTCCATCACCTTGGATCTCCGCTAAGTTTGCGCTCTCTGCTGAAGAAGTGGAATTGGATATTGTAACACGCTTAGAAGGCAGGGCTAGAGCTGGGGGAGGAGACTGGATGCCAGTTTGTGCCAAAGCTCTTCCCACTGTTTCCAATGGCAGAGTGGGATTCTCCACTGAAGACACGTCGCGCGATGTAATAGTGTGGTACGAAGCCCCTTTATCCGTGTTCTGCCCTCTTTGGGTTTTGGAGTTTGAAGACAATGAAGGTGATGGTCGATGTTGAATGGGCTCCTTCACTTTCATCTCTCCAGTGTCTGTGGTCCCCAAAAGGTCCTCGGCACCAGGGACCACATCACTTTCAGTCCCTGAGAGAAAAGATTTACCCGAGCCAGAATTTGTGGCTTGGTTCACTGGCTTTCTACTGATTGTACTCGGCTTGTCCGTATTAGTGCTAAAGTTCTGGTCTTGGGTCTTAGTGGTGAAAACCCCAGAGCTTGTTTTATTGACCATTCTTCTGGAGGTCAGTTGGGGTGCATCTGGAAGAGGGACATTAGGTATTGCCTGATCCCTGGAACCAAAAGGATACACCCCTACTGTTGATGTTTGAATTATGGCAGATGATACAGTGTTCTTAAGTGTCTGGAATGAGTGGACAGTCGTGGGTCTACTGATGGCTTCTAGAGAGGCCAGTGACTGGATGTGCAGATCCCCTGTCCTGGAACCCTTCTGCCAGCTCAAGGGTCCCGGTGAGAGGGTGGCGAGGGTTCTGCTGCTCGTTGACATTGACACAAACTCCAGAGGGGTTTGGCTGGGTTGAAGCTCCTCTGCGGAGAACACCAGCCCAGCTGGCACAGACAGAATCAGCAGAACACCTAAGCAAGAAAAACAGGCCATGAAAAGAATGCAGACATAATGCATTTGTGTAAAATGCTCAGACTCATGCTTTATTTAGACCATAATGAGGTTCTTACAGAACTATTCAGAAATCAGTCAACAATTTTAGCTGGGGCAGCTTGATTAGAGTTTGATGAGCTTTAATGAATGCTGGTAAGGTTACAGCTTCTTAATGACATGAAATGTGAACTGGCCTGTCTAATGGTTCAAAATTGAACACTAATGCATACATAAAACCACGTTCTAAGACACCTGATGAGAGTGAGGTCATTGTTTCATCTGCATGCCATTGTAGTTGCTATAGAAACCAAGATTCAGCTCTTAGAAGTTAAAAGGCAGTGAGAGATAAGAGAACATCATCACAAACAATATCAAGACATGGAGACCTGAGTCACTTCTATACAACCCAGATAGCACACGTACATCTAGGAGACATCTATTTGACGTCTGCATTTACATCTGCAAGACGTATTATTT
>JAUCNO010000548.1:9821401-9831759 GCA_032353835.1 Enteromius viviparus | reverse complement strand
CTGGCTGGTGGAATGATCTTCCCATCACTATCCGAAACGCCAACTCCCTTACAACTTTCAAACGACTGCTGAAAACCGATCTCTTTCAACACTACTTGACATCATATAAAAAAAAAAAATAAATAAATAAATAAAACTTAACCTTATCCTAGCCTGCACTTATCTAAACATTGCCTGCTATACGGTATTATGAGCAGTTCCTAAGTTGCTTTAGCCTCTTTAGGACTAATTGCTTGCTGTTTTCCCCACTTGTACGTCGCTTTGGATAAAAGTGTCTGCTAAATGAATAAATGTAAATGTAAATGTAAATAACACACATTAGGGAGGCAAAGCTGACGGCTATTTGCTAAAACGTGCTTGGAAGCATTTGCTCAATAACTTATGGTTAAAGTGCCACTCGACAGTCAACAGCACTCTACAGAAGCCGCAGCGGTAAAACCTCCATTCTGGTTAGCAACCATCTGTACTTCATGATGCGAAGAACCTTTCTGTCTAAATTGTTACACAAGGAAACTTTTATCATCTGAAAGACCTTTCTGTTTTACAAAAGGTTCTTCGTGGCAAAAGAAGGTTCTTCAAGATTATAAAAAGGTAAAGAAGAGATGGTTCTTTAAAGAACTTTGAATGAACGGTTCTTTGTGGAGCCAAAAATTTATCTCACGACTAATTCATACGTATTTGTTCGAGGTGGCTTTTTCGTACAAATTTGTATGACTGCAACCATATGATTTTTTGTGATTTGTCTAAACCCCAGTGACATTAGGTAACTTGTACAAATTAATATGAATTGGCAAATAGTAAAATACATACGATTTTGCCAAAATGTACATAAATTCGTATGAGTGAGGTCATACGAATTTGTACAAATAAGCCACCTTGAAAATATGTCTGCATTGCCATGAGATTGGGCTATTCTAACAGAAAAATTAGTTGAACCTATAGGTTGAGTCTGCATGAAACATTTGAAGGATCCGAGGCAGTAGACTTGGCAGGATATTGGGATTTGCTAATGGGCAGAGAGATGCAAATGTAGCTTTAAAAGCAAGAGTTTTTTAAAAGAAATAATTTTGCTCCTTTGATCCATGTTCTTTTGGCCTGTCAAATATAGTTAAAGGGATAACTAGGTCACACCTGGTGTTCTTACCCAAAACCACCTGGACACCAAAGGCAGCCATCCTAATTTGTTAATGCTGCCTTTTTGATTTTTCAGTGAGGCTTTTCTCAGGTTCTTGTGATATGCTATAAAGGAAAATCAAGTAAATAATTTATATCATACTCATTGGTTATTCTTTACATGATTGGAGGATCCCAAGACAAGCCTTTGCTGTCCTACTTTTAAAAAAACAGGCTGCTTGGTATATGCTTCAGGTTAGAAGTATATACTGTAGAGACATTTGTGAGTATCCTGACAAGGATAATAAATCATCAATCATGTTAATGCCTTATTAGCCGTCACAAGGGTTCAACTCCTTAGGGCAACACAGCTGAGGACACCAGTATTCGCTCACAAAATAATGAAGCTGTTTTTTGCATAAATGATTTTGAAAAGAATTTGTCTGTTTCCTATTAACTTGTTTGTCAGTTTAACAAATGTTTGGTGTATTTTGTAGTTGTAGTACTGATGAGGGTTTAATGAAATTCCTTTGACTATATCAGACTCCGATTAAAATCATCCTGTCAAGCGTAAATCAGCATAAATATTTTGGCCAAGCTTTCAAGAGACTATGGAGTTGCCTTACTATTTTACGAGTAATTAATGCTGTAGAGATAATATATATAATAACATACATATATATATGAAAATGCATTCTTGTTCATGTTGCACATACTTTGCACTTTGTTTGTTTGTGCCTAAAATAAGTTTGTTTGGAGACTGCTTTGTATTGCAGGCCAGAGACACGCAAAGACCTTTTCTTATTATATATGGGTGTTACTTTTTGTGGGCCTTGTGGACTTTTAGAAAACACTTTTTTCCCCCTCTTTTTTTTATATTTAAAAAAAAAAAAAAAAATACAGAAAATTCTCACCAGTGCTATTTTGGTATGTTTTAGCTTATTGTTATGTAAATGACATTTGTTTTTAAAACACGCAATGGAATACAATAACCAAGTTCTTGTCATGTGTAATTTCAACGATTGCATTTTAAATCTTGCGCTTATTTTATCCTACACACCTAAAAAAAAATAATATATATATTCCATGGTATCTTTGTCCTTGTCATGAATCAGGCGTGAAACGGTCAAGTTAAAATGCAGAAAGTTTTATTAAAGGCTCAGGGTCAGGATAATCGTAATCAAGCACCGGCAGACATCTTTAGAGGAGACATAAACAAAGGCATAGTCGAGAACAAGGCAAAGGTCAAATACTGTTAATCAGGATCCTTGGGGAGAGACAAATAGAATATCCAAATACAGGCACAAGTCGTAAACAGGTAATCCAAATGACAACGAGAACAAGAACACGAATGAATGAATGAATGAACGAACGAACGAACGAACGAACGAATGAACGAACGAACGAACGAACGAATTAATTAATTAATTAATACACCAAAGATAACAGCAATACACTGTAACATAGACAATGATCCATGACAGACAGACAAACTGACTTGTATAAATACACAGGTGGCACTGATTGAATGATTGAACCAAACGAGCAACAGCTGTGAGGAGAGGTGCATTATGGGGAATGGAGTCCAGGAATGAAAACAGACACAAAACACACAGAGAGCATAGAAAGCTGGAGTGCCAAACAGAGCCGTGTAGGCACATCCAGCTGAATGTTACACATTTTTGCATTATTGCTGATTATAATGTATAATAATGATTAAATATATACTGTCTTTTTTTGCGACTCGTTGTATCGTGCTTCATAAACATAACACCATGTCTGCATTCATTATCAGAGAAATGACAAACAACAACCAGTACCCTACACTACTTAAAACCACTCATTTCCCGCTGTGTGCCCTTTTGGAAGCACAAACAATGTAGTTTCACATTCAAACGAAAACACAGCATCTCCAAAACATAGCGCTGGCATCAACACTACAACGACGATAATACTTTAGGGATCTTATGTATGCGCTAACAGCTTGTAACACTTCAAAGAGTGTTAAAAAAAGTGTAGGAAAACTTGAAACCGCATCATACTGTATAACCCCTTTAAAACAATCTTAACACAAACCTGAATATTTTTAACACAGTTAAACTGGAAAAAATAATTGCTAAACAAAAATTCATAATACTGTTAAATATTTTCAGCAAATCACAAAATAAAAATCCATTTTAATACTGTACAGAATGTTTCTTTTTCATCCTTTTTTCTTACTTCTTAATTTTTTGACAACTTTAAAAATGTCAATATTGTCTAAAATATGAATCAAAATAAACTATTCATTAGTATCAGCCATAATATAAATATTGATGCATCTCTAAAACTAATATTCCAGACTTGTTCAGACTTCCCATGCTGATTAAACAAGCAACATGCAACTGAATTCTGTTGCTCAACACATATAAACAACTACCACCTAGTTTAGGTCAGGAATATTGAATCAGCTTTTAATAGCAAGTGGAGAGCTCTTAGGCAAATAATTTGCATCTAAAATTTAAGGCATTAGAAATGGAAGCATTAGAAATAGTTGAGACATGGAAGGCTTGAGCTGAGTGTGTTTCACGAAGCATGGCACATAAAAAGGTACATGTGTAGGAGTATGAATGAGAGTGGGTTCTTTTCTCTATGAGTATGTGTGTGTGCATGATGAATGTGCCATCAGAGATTAACAAAAAAGTCATTCTGGAGGATCAGAGAACTCGTGGGTTTGATACTATGTGGGTGAAACAGCTCAGACACCTCACTAAGAGGAAAATGGGTCAAATGAGTCTCCAATGGCTGATCCATTCACTCAAAACATAATATACTTGTAAAAATAGATTTAATAGAATGGCAATAATAACAATATTATTAGAAAAATAAGAAAATGTCCAATTATTCCAACATTAAGAATATTTTAGCAGCTATTTGTCATAGTTTGTAGTTTGTCACAGTGCTGACAACATCTGATTGCAGATGCTCATGAGCTCTAATATCAATATTTATCTAATGAATATTTAGTGCCAAAAATCTCAAACTTATGCAAAATTCAGCTGTTAGATCTTGTGTACATAACCTGCATTAAATACTTAAATCTACTCTATGCATGACAGTCTGAATTGTATGTAAACAGAAGAGTTTGGCTGTCACTAGGGATGCAACGGTACAGTGAGCCCACGGTTCGGTTTGTATCACGGTTTTCTGGCCACGGTAACGGTGGCTAGAAAACCGTGATACATCAATATTACAGTACAGTGCGGTATGTTAGCTCTAACATAGCGGGAGGTTAATTTCCCTTCCTATTTCAAGTTATCAATATACAACAATACAAAACAATTATTTTTTAAGTACAAAAAAACTAACAATATAAAAAGTGAAGAATAAAGTGAAATATAAATATGAACATTTTTCAAATAAATTTTGACAGCAACAAGAAAATACTTTTTTACGTTTTCTAAATACACCATCAGAACAAACAACCATAATAACAAACTGTATTACTAAGTGGTGGACAATTGTCCATTTAAATAATCGGTGAGGTAGCATCACAATGTGCAGTATCAAACAGATAAGAGAACACTTTAAGCTTACACTGAACATTTATCATACCACTGGGTTAAATAAACCATCTAACCTTAACACTTTAAACTACTTAAATTAGTCTGTGTTTCATTATTATTAAATAATCTCAAATGTAAACATGGAGTGCACTATCCAGTCAGGATAATTGTGTGATGCACACACTTCAGGAATGCCTGAGCCAGAAACAGAATTGATTTCGTTCGTCTCTCGAGGCTTCGGGTTTTTTGAATCGTTCGTTTCTCACGTGACAGCCCCGTAATGTTAACATATGCAGCCTGAGCCGATAACAGAATAGATTAGTTCGTCTATCAAGGCTTCAGGTTTTTTGAGTTGTTCGTTCTTCACATGACAGCCCCATAAGCTAAACCTATGCAGCCTGAATCATAGGTGACTGAATGAATCACTCCCATGAGACGATTAGTTTTTATGGAGTTACATTAAAGATTAGTTCAAAAAGAACGAATTGTTCAAGAACAACGCTAGTCTTGAGAAGTTCTGACCATCGCCTGATTGTCTATGCGCTTAATACACAGAAAATGCCCATTTTAATTAAAATGAAAGTCTAATGCCTCAAATAGGCTACCGATATATCGTGGTTCACATGGGTGTACCGAACTGAACAGGGCAAAATGAATGGTTTGATAAAGAATAGAAAACCGTTGCATCCCTAGCTGTAACTAGAGACACTTAAGCAAGACATTTGAATACATGATCTTAACGCTACACTATATGCAGTTCCTCTTCAGGAACTCGAGCCGCATTGAGGAGACACTATGGAGACTCCTCCAGTGTGACAGCTCTGAATCGTGTGTAAAATCAGCCAATGAATAGTTTGGACATCATAGGCGGGTAACTTCACTGGTTAGAAAGCACAAAAGCATGTGGAATGCTGCCGGCATTGATCTTTCTATAATTTTGTGTTGTGTGTATGTCAGTGAAAGTGTCTCCGTTAAAAAGAAAAAGAAAAGAAAAGGGGCGAGGGCGCCTCACCACCATACAGAATGTGTATTCTTCCATGCAAGAGAGATATATATTGCCAGGTGACACACACACATTCCTGCACACTGTAGAGAGAGTGTGCCTAACCAGGCTCTGGTTATGAAACGAGAAGTAGATACTCTCTAGAGGAAGGAGGCCATCGAGGTGGTCCCTCTTTATGACAGAGAGGTCGGGTTCTACAGTTGCTACTTCTTAGTTCCAAGAAGGATGGGGGGGCTGAGGCCCATTTTAGATCTCAGGCTACTGAACCACTCAGTGATGAAGCTGAAGTTCAGTATGCTCACTGTCAAGCACGTCACAAATCGGATCCAAGGACTGGTTTGTCATGATAGATCTAAAAGACGTGTATTTCACATACAGATCCATCCTTCTTACAGGAAGTCCTAGGTCTGCTTTTAGAGGAAAGGAGAACCAATATACTTTGGCCTTGCACTCTCACCCGTTTGTTTAAGAAGTATGTCCAATCGATTTTATCGATGACTGGCTGATCTTAGCGCAGTTGGCTAGCGAAGCGAAGAGACATTGAGATTTCATGCTCGCTTAAATAAAACGACTGACTGCACGCCGAGAAGAACCACTTTTCTTGGTGTAATGTGGATTTGACCGCGATGCAGGCTCCTCAATGCAGTCACAAGAGTAAGGGAAGGCAGGTCACTCACTGTCAAGCAGTTTCAGTGACTACTGGATCTGAAGGCAGCTGCGTCCAATGTTGTATCTACTGGCCTGCTGCACATGAGGCCTCTACAGTGGTGGTTCAGGAACAAAGGTGTTTTCCTGAAGGGAAATCCCCTTTACATGATCTAAGTGTCACACCGAGCCATTCCTGCCTTAGAACCGTGGAGGAAACCTTGGTTCCTAAATCAGGGCCCGGTGCTGGGAGCTCCAACTCGCTGCAAAACGCTAGCGACATCAACTGCCTAGAGGTGCTGGCCGTGTTTTGAGCACTCAAACACTTTTTCACAGGCGTAAAAGACCAACACGTGTTGGTGCGCACCGACAACCAACAGTAATCTCTTACATCAATCACCAAGGAGGTATGCATTCACGCCCCTTGTACAAGCTGGCGCACCAAATACTTGTGTGGGCCTGGGACAGATCCCTCTAACTGAGACCCATCTACATTCCCGGAGATCAAAACATAGGAGTAGACATCCTGTCGAGAAGTGGGCTGAGGCCCGGGGGGGGGAATGGATGCTCCACCCAGAGGTGGTGGAGCAGATCTGGAGAATGTCTTACCAGGCAGAAGTGGACCTCTTTGCGACAAGAGAGAATGCGCAATGTCCTCTCTGGTATCCACTGGAGCTGGATGCCATGGTACAGACTTGGCCGAGGCTTTGTCTGTACGCTTTCCCCCTGATCGATCTGCTCCCATGAATTCTGGAGAATGCGCCGGGATGCGGTCAGTCTACTACTTGTACAAGTATGGTTCTTGGACCTGACTGACCTCCTAGGCGGCCCTACATGGGAAATTCCGATCAGGAAGGATCTCCTCTCACTAGTGAGTGGCACCATAGTGCACCCTCGTCCAGAGTTGTGGGAAACTGAGAGTGTGGCCTCTAAGGGGGCACAACTCTTGGCCACAGGTCTTTCAACCAAGGTTGTTGAGACCATCCTCCAGTCCAGAGCTCCATCTTTGAGGAAACCATATGGCCTAAAGTGGAAGTTATTCACTTCCTGGTGTAGAGAACGCCACCAAGATCCAGTCAACTGCCCAGTTGTTACAGTATTGGAATTTCTGCAGGTTTGTTTCTCTACTGGGGTCACTCACACCACCCTAAAGGTTTATGTGGCAGCAATATCGGCTTACCACGCTTCTCTCAGTAGACACACAGTTGGTAAAGAACCCCTGATCATACGTTTCCTCTGTGGTGCGCTGAGGTTGAGGTAACCAGTACATTCCCGGATGCTTCTATTATGTTGCAGCTTTTTGGTAAACTACATGTGCCACCCATGTATCCTACACATACAAACATTTAACATTTAAACTCATTTTCATTGCTAACTAACTAGCTCCACAAGTACCCTTGCACAACAATCTGTAGCTGTAGGAAAGACCCCCACAATTTAATTAACTATCGTAATGCTAACAGGGGATTTCAGGGAAAATAAAATCTGTATCAGAGTGTGGTGTGAGAGAGACTCTGTGGATGTAAGGCACGACAAGCCATAAACAGATTCAGTGAGAGGCTGACAGCGCAAGTGGATACACACTGACATACTGTCACCTACTCTGTGGTGCCTCTTACAAGATGAGCTGGTGTGTGGCTGTAACTGACAGGGCAACTGTGAGACACAGAGTCTGGATATTAAGACGGCTATCTGGTGAATGACATTGCTGTTCGGCTCGTTTTATTTTCATATATGTGCTTCACATCCACCATGCACAGACACATACGACATCTAAACTTATTCTTGATAGCAAATGTTTGTATTGACTTCCCTGATCTTCTTGCCTAAAATGTTTTAGCCTTGCTGTAAGAAAGAAAATCTAAAGTCATACTTTCAATTTTTTCACAATCAAAAAAATATTTTAAAAACAAATACTGCATTAAATAAGTGTTTATTAAAGTGTTATGAACCTACTAGAGAGAGTGGAAAACTGGGTCAGTCTTTCTGGGATGGTACTTAAATGGTTCAGGTCATACGTGAGCAAAGGAGAGCATAAGCCTAGGTGGACGTTCATAACATGCGGAGTCCCACAAGGCTCAATTCTTGTACCACTCTTGTTTATCCTGTATACTGTATGATCCCACTAAGACAAATTGCCCATCACAGCTACAGTATGCTGATGATACCCAGATTTACTTACCCTTATCTCCAAATGACTATAGCCCCATTGAATCCCTCCAATTAATTTATGAAATTATTAGTTGGATGTGCCAGAACTTCAGTTAAACAAGGAGAAAACTGAAATCATTGCTTTTGCAATCAAAGATGAAGTTCTCGAGGTGAATGCATACCTTGATTCTAGGGGTCAAACAACTTAAAATCAAGTAAAGAATCTCAGTGTGTCAGAGAAACTTGTTCATACCTTTATCACAAGCAGCAAGGATTATTATAATGGTCTCCTTACAGGCCTTCCCAAGAAGACCATTAGAATGCTGGTGCCAGGATTCTGACTAGAACCAGAAAATCTGAGCAAATCACACCAGTCGTCAGGTCCTTACTTTGGCTTCCAGTTACATTTAGGATTGATTTTAAAGTACTTTTACTTGTTTATAAATCACTCAACGGCCTAGGATTCCAGATATGCTCACTGAATATAAACCCAACAGAGGACTCAGATCATTAGGATTGAGTCATTTAGTAATACCAAAGGTTCACACAAAACAAAAAGATTTGGACAGTTGGAACTAGTTTCCAAAAGAGATCAGATGTGATAAAACATTAAAACTGTCACTTTAATGTGTGGTCACATTTATCATTGTTCAGAGAGTTCCAGTAACTTCAGTAGGAATGTTGCCATGCTGACCAACAAAAAGTTGCTTGGTTTTGAAGGGACTTATGCATGAACTGTGCTTTAAACATCTCTACACTACTGAAAATAAACAATGGACCCTTTTTACCAACATTTCTTTCAAATTTCACTGATGTGTCTGTATCTTAGTTAGGAAAGAAAAATACAAAAAAGTAGTCATTAGAATTTGTTCCGCACTTTTAAAAATACCACTAACAAATACATATACGGAAAGTCCCTTTGGATCACATGAGATACTTCTAAATCTACAGTATGGCTAACAGTGGTGTTCATGATCTTTAATCACAAAAGGGATTTCTTATAGAAGATGGCCTCTAAAGAGCCCACAGGCACATAAAATAAACAAGTACAATAAAGGAAGATAAGATAAAGGGGCGCTTTGGAAAGATGAACCAACCATCCCAAGAGGCATGGAGGCGGATCGTTAACAATCCAAAGTAGTGTTTTAGTCCTCTGTGTGCATAATATCATTCAAACACCCAAGATGAAATCATTCAAAGATATACTAATTATTCATGCAGAAAAGAATAAGCCATAAATCACAAATGAGCTTAAAAATTCTTCTAGACTTATTGTCAACATCTCCTTTTTTCTCTGTCTCATACAGAATTTCTGGGAAACTGTGCTATGTATATAATCACAAAACAATGACATTTCTTATCGAATTTTACTGTAGGTCATCAGTGTTATGCTGTATTATTTAAATAGCTCTATATTGCCTTATTTACCCTGATAATACATATTAGGTACCACTGAGCAATAACATGTGGGTATAAGAATAAGGTTAGGAACAAAATGTTTAAAAAAAAATTAAGACACAAACTAAGAAATCCATAAAGCAGTGTAGGGTCTCTTTGTGGCAATCTTGTTTATCTCTACTGCGATTGATCTGTGGTCAGTGTTTTGGGAACAGACACCTCAAAAGATCGATTCCTATTTGTAGTGTGTTTATGACTACATTTAAACACAGGACAAATGTATCCCAAAACCATCCAAACCATAATAAAGAAATCAGCCAGGATTCAATATTTCTATATATCAATATCGTACATGAATTACATTAATAATTGCTCAACATGATGAAGTATATTATTGTGTTATGAATTATGATTTTATAACAACCCATTAGGGCTGTGCAATTAATCGCAATCGCTAAAAAATCGCAATTTAAGCACATGCAATTTCTAAATCGCATAAGGCT
>JAUCNO010000548.1:9777515-9808917 GCA_032353835.1 Enteromius viviparus | reverse complement strand
TGGTTAAAAATAAGTCCCCTATACAGTGGCCAATACCGTGCAGTTTTAGTAAATAATAAAACTGCGTTTTAGAATAGCCTTCAGTTAGGGGGAAAAAGGAGTTTTCCCCATGCGTCTTAGCAGACACAGTTACGCAAGTAACCTATACGTTTTTTTTTATTTTTTATAACTGTTTATTTTTGAGAATTTGTACTTATTTTTAATTAATGTATTATTTAATTTACTCTTATTTACTATTATTCAGTTAAATTTTGGGAATTAATTTTCTCACAACATTTTGTGAGATTCAACCATGAAGAAAAACACTGAAAACCACCGATGTTCTTTACATACACATAATAAAATAAACACAGCAGACAAACATTATATTATGTGAAGAAAAACATGTATTTTGGATGTGATTGTTTGACAGCACTGTTTATAACTAAAACGACAGAAAATTGGTATGGAAACATGCTAGCTTTGATATCACTGAGGTATTGTCAGGCTTAATCGCAACTTTATCAACATTTTAGTAGCAATTTCTATGGAAGCAAGGGTCTGGCCTGTTGATGATTAAGTCCATATATTTCCTGTAGCTTGGGTGGACATTGCTAGTTTTGGTAACTTCTAAAGGGCTAATCAGTGCTAGACACAACTGCCAAAATCATGTGATAGCTCTGGGTGGGCTACTAAGCAACAGGAGGTAAAGGCGGGATGGCCCCCCCTCCTTCCCAATCTCCCTTGCCCCCTTCCAAGTCAAAGTAAATCCTATTAGCCCTGTTCATCTGTCTCGCATAACTACAATGCTAAAGAATCCTGGGTACAAACTTGCTCGTTTCTCTCTCATCATCTGTGGGATTTTTTTATTCTATTCTATTTAAAATTAAAAAAAATTAAAAATCAATCCACTTTTCTGGTTTCATTTGCAGCTATTAAGAGGCACCTTGCATTTGATTTGAATGAGTCTTATAAATGTTTAACTGAAGTTTGAGTACTTCAGCACTTTGAAGGAGAATGCTGAAGAAACATGTGTTTTATGATATATTACAGGAGAATCTGCAACGTTTCGTAAGTGATTTGAACTCTCATTTAGAGCATAAAATCTCCTTTGGAGGGATTTTAAAATCTTATATTAGGTGAGGGAGCAAGAAAATTAAACAGAGCCAATCCTGGGGATCAAGACTTCAGGGTGGATTTTGTCAAGTAGCCTCTGCTGAACAAACCTCAAAATTGGAATATCATAGCCAGGTCATTAAAAATTGATGTTTAAAAAATGCTGGAAATGTTCCACGTTTTGCATCTGTCTTTAGTGGCTTAAAAAAGGGCATTTAAGCATTTTGGGCAGCCAAGTCACACTTAAAAATGCATGAATGATTTTGCACAAAAAATATGTAATGATACAAAATACTAGCCAAACCAAATAGCAAGTAGCATAAGAGATTATATCAGAACTAGCTTCATTGCTCGACAAATGAACATGTTAAATCACCATTTGTTGGGTCTTGGAATGTCTAAAAAGAGACATACTGTAATCTTAAGACTTTTGTGATTGTCAGTGCAGTGTGAACTTGCTTTACAAAATCAAATCCCCTCAAGTTTATATTGGGAACATCTGACAACTAAAGATGGTCCATGTTAGTCTTTATCCAATACTTTATTTTTACGGTGACAGTGTAAGTAAGCAGTGAGTAACATACATCTATACCTCTGCACACTTTTTGTGCCACACTGTTTTTAAGCCGCAGTTTCAAAGAGAAATGTTCTGTTGCTAAAAGTTAAAGCTTTATCATGTTGGAAATATGCCATAAAACAAATCCAACCCTAAACCTACAGCCAATAGTGTTAACAAACGCAAAACTGACATAAAAATGCATTTGTTGACGTAACCATGCCATTTCAATTTCCTTTATATTCTTCAAATAATTACGTGAAAATTACGCTTTATTAATCTAAACCGTAAATTTGTATGAAAATGAATAAGGTATCAAGAGTTTTACTGCCTCTAGTGTTCTTTTTTTTTAAACGCCAATGATTAGGGTTAGTTGCTTGCATACACACATGGTCTGTCTAAATATTATGATTGGCTGGCAGGTTTGCATTAAAAGTTTAAGTCAGTTTAATCACCATTCCATATCAATGCACTGCTTCAACTGATGCACACATCACTCGCACAGAGATCGCAGATTGTGCTACACACGCACACAAACTTGTTGTCAATGCTGCCCCGCAACTATTTTTTAAGTAACTAAACACAACTTGATTGTTTATAGAGAGAGAAGGCAACTGCAGAGAGAAAGCAAATTGTTAACGCACAGCTAGCTGTTGATCATCCCTTACATAAATTATTGTGATTACTATAGTAAGTGCATGTAATGTGTAATATCCTCAACTTAAAACAACAATTGTTTTTGAAAAAAGTGTGGTTGTGGTATATTTCTTGAAAATAAACGCCAACTTGTTTTTTGTTATTTTTGTTCTACAACGCAAAAACACAGTACTTTTTGTACAGTATGTGCCAAAGTACTCTTCTGAGCCACTGCAAGCATTATTGCATTGGGTACATTTCATGCTGATGAATAGAACCACCATGCTCATTATTACATTATTAAATCCTTGTTTGAAGTGGCTGTTCAGTCTGGAATAAGCAGTGCCAAATAAAGCTGAGGACCTTTGATCAGAGGCAAGCCAAGCAACTTACTCTGACAGCCTGAAGCCATCAATTGATAAAACCCTTGCTGCAGAGCTAAACAGAAACTACATGACTTAAAAAAGGGACAGTCCAGAACATTCTTGTGCATTAGCTTAGTATAAATGGAAACGTGAAAATATCTAAGTGTGTGTCCGAAAGGTGCGGTGTATCAGGATCAGAAAACAGCATTCAAATCGGAGTGGCGGCAGTCATGGAATTCCAGGAATTCCCCCTACACACTTCACTTCACGCTCCATCAGTCCTCCTCCTGCTCCCCCTTTCCTTCTTATCTTCCCCATCTATCCCTTGCTCACTCTCTAATCGCCGTAATGGCTGTGTCTACAGCTGTCCTGTCCCCCGCTACCCTTCCTGCCAACGGGGACACGGGAAGACCTGTTGTCGCTTTCAGCACTGCCCTGTGGGTAATTTAAGACACCTGCTATGTCAGTACATCGAGAAATCCAAGTAGGCAGACGCTACTCTGTGCATTCTAAACAGCGTGTTCAATATTTCAGAGTATTAAACTCACCTGAGATACTAGAGTTGCAAAGCAGTTCTAGACACTATCACAAATTAGGTTAAATGAATAGTTTACCTAAGTTTTGCCATCATTTAATCACCCTCATGTTGTTACAAATCATTTTCACTTTTTTATTCTGAGGATAAAAAAGGAGATGTTTAGTAAAATGTTCAAGCTGCTCTTTTTTCAGACAGTGAAAGTGAAAGATTTTTACTAAATCGTATATATTTTACGAGCTGCCAATTTGTATGAATTTGTACGTAAGACCTACACCTAACCCCGCCCTTAAATCTACCCCTCACTGTGGTTTTAGACAAATCAAAATAGTAAGAGGGAGGTCGTATGAATTTGTACGAATTTACAATCGAAATTAAATTGCAATTCAACTTTATTTGGAGTACTACTTGTGCACAATGCATATTACTTCTTATTAAGCCTAAAACGTGTTTTGTCACTATTGATTAAGATTATGATCGTTTAATTATTTTGCTCTTTAAATGCAAGATATTTAAAGTATACTTTCAATAGCACAACCAAACATTCTTAAGTATGTTTATTGTTGCACTTCAGTACATGAGCATTAAGTAAAAAAATTGTTCTAATTTAGCAGATTTCAAGTAAACCAGATTAACATACCAAAAGTAGTTGTAGTGAAGTTTTAGTACACATGTATATTTCATTGGACGCACGCACCTGACTAAGTGCGCTGGTAATCGGTCTGGTTAGTACCGAAGGCCACAGCCACGTAACGCACTTTTAATCAAACCAAGGCATTAGTGTTTTTATATCATTGTATTTCTGAAGAAAGACTGTCTTTAGAAAAATATCATTTTAATTTCATCCTGCATAGGCAGCGTTTGTAAGCTCAGAGCTGCTTTGTCTACAGCCGTTGCCTGCTTAAACCACCTCCTGCTGGCAAAGAATGAGTTTGCATTTTTAATAAATCTGTCTGATTTAGTGAACATATTTTGCTTGTTATCAAAAAATAATCTACTCTAAAAAAGGACTTAGCTGTTGTTATTGATTCTATTTGGATGTTTACCGGACGTTAGGGCCACAAAAGCATGCATGCGTAGTAACGTTTGTTTATGTTGTTGTTGAAACCATCTATACGTAAATATATCTGTAGTATAGTTAGCATGATAAATGTATTTCAAATATATTTATTTTTCACAAGCATAATAAAATGTGTTGTGTTGCAGAAACGAATAAATAGAATTTTATATTCTGGGTAAACCATCCCTTTTAAAACTGAATTGAGTTGTTCCTCGAAATGGAGAACTTTACTGTCTCTTTCCATTTGCTGTCCCTGTTAATGTTCAGCTCGACTAACCGAAACCGAACCTCTCAGGCTGATAGAATCATCAGTGTCTTACAGGAAAGGGGAGGAAATGTCCAACATCAGACAGTGATGGACGTCTCAACTACCCCTTTATAACCTCATTTACCGAAGCCCAAAAAAATCCAACCCTTTTCTGTTCTGGCTTCGAAGAAACACATTTCTGAAGCTGCTAATGTAATGTGGCATTCGTAGGAGAGCATGTCAGTCTCCAGGAAAACAACACTGGTTTGTCAGATTTTTCCTGCCTACCGGGTTTTATTCCCAAACACCATACTGTCCTTGAGATCTAGAGTACTTAGAAATGAGACACATTCCATACCACACTGTACCATTCTCCCATGGTTCATATGGGATTGTAATTGAGACTTGGAACGGTTAAAAGAGGAAGAGAAAGAAAAGAGAATGGAAACATTGTCTTTTCTTTCTGGAAACTCTCTGATAAGATTGTAAGTCTTCCTGCTTGACCTTGAATTTTTTCCAGATGTTGATTGTTTTTAATTGGGACGGCATGTTTTCCTTTTTTACGTAACTCTATAAGATTGCAGGAAGCCTGGTGGCAGATTGCTATGACGATAAGTGTTCCATTGACACATGAGTGATGTTTGGTGTGGGCAGAGGTGACACCACAGGACAGTTGATACGCTGTTGTCCCGGTCTGGTTACTGTCACTCTGAAATGACCCCGATTCAGGAGGATAATGGAGGATCACCCATAATCACCCCCAAAAACAAGAGATTAAAATGGATTTGTTGAAAATATATTATAAAAAATATAATATTTAAATCAATTTAAAGAAAAAACATAATTTTATGTAAATATAGACATTACCATTTTAATTTTGGAGTCTTTATTAAACATTACCATTTTAATTTTGGAGTATTTATTAAATTCTTTTTTTAAGCATATTTCGAGCATATTTCATACATATATTCAAATATAAAACTATTACCGTTAGTGTCGCATGATCTTTCAAAAATAATAATTGGCTGGTTAATATATTTTTGTGGATTTTTTTTGTGTGGAAGTTTTATAACATTTTCTGAAATAAAAATGCTTTCACTTTATGCTACATTTATGTCACTTTTCATCAATTTAATGACTTCTTGCTAAATAAATATATTTATTTCTTTACAAAAACCAAAAACCAGAGTTTATTTGCAAAAATAGATAACATTTATAGATCCTTTTTGCAATTTTCAAAAACCTTAGTTTTTACAAGATTTTTTTAAATATGATTGTTCTTGTTTATAATGTGTTTTATTGTATTTGCTACCTTTTTGTTGTTATTTTTAACTTACAGTAGTTAAAATAGCCCAACTGCCGTTTGATGGAGATTCATTGAGATTTTTGAGAACTGTTTCTGTTTTAAGACACAGTCTGTTTTTGCAAGTGAACTCTGCATATATTTATAATTGTATATATATATATATATATATATACATTTATATAATTCAATAAAATATGGTGATTGTTTTAACACAAAGAGAGAGAGAGAGCCTTTTTACCCGTGTCTGCATTCTACAAAATTCCACGCAAACCAAACATAAATAAGCAAAGCTGTCTTTTTTCACAGACACTTAGGTCATTTTTAAAGAATGTCATGTTTAGAAAAACGAACACAGATAAGGATGCTGCCCTGCAGCGAGTTAACCAATGGATGCTAAAAAGGTGACGCCCTTTGCCCCCAATGAATCAAAGGTCCTCCTCCATTTTTCACAAGACACTCACTGCTTAGCAGCCCTATCCCAGGTGACCCTTTCTGGACAACTTGTCAGCTACATATGTCAGTGTCTCGCCACTTGACCTGAGACCCTGTTCCCTCCCTCCCTCTCCCTCTCCATTGGACAAACCAGTGGGGAATTGTCCTGTAGAACAAAGCCTATAGTTGGGGTGCTCTATTAAAGACTTTGACTAACATTCCATTCACAATGCTCTCTGGCGACCAACTTTTAATGACCCTGCTCTTCTAAACATTTACTGTTTTGTGGGTCCACCAACATACACAAAAAAAGGAACGTTTAAGCACTCACAAATGGAGCATCTTTATGGAGAGAACCCATTCTGATGGCCCCAAGCTTTAAGAGAGTAGCCTCGTTATTTAAAACTGAATATGAATGAATGAGACTCAGCGTAAAGGAAACATTCAATATGTTCTGTAACCTTTCTAGGCGTTCCTGTAGAACATGGTCAATGCCGGGTCATAGGTTAGATTCCCAGGGAAAACCAGCACATAGAGTAGGCCTATCGATAAGATTGATACTAGCTTGAATTCAAGTGTAGGATTACTTTAAATGGTTAAGATGATCAAATGAATATATTTAATGTAAGCTATGTTCCTAAACCAATGAGGTACCTGAGATTCCAGAATAGACTTTTTGCATGTCCCCAAACTGAAAAGAAAGAAAAGGATTCTGAAAAAAGGGTGTTTTGAATGTCTGCAAGACCTGGAATTAAAATTGCCAATTGTTTATATAATATATACATACACACACACACACACACACACATATGCCATTTTTTCCAGAAAAATTGCTTCATTCTTACATAGACTACAACATTAAAACATAAAAATGCACTCTTATAAAAAGTAATAGCAAGTTAAATAAATTAATAAATTAATAATATTAAACACAATGCCATATTTTTTTATGTTTGTTTCGTGCTATTATTTATTTCTCACTTGAAATTGAAAGCTGCTTAGTAAAAGCTTGAGTAATTAATGCAAACGATGCCTAAGTTTCATAGACGGTTTGTATATTTGAAGAAATGTGAATCTGTTTGTCTGTTTTTCTCCAGTACTGTGCAAAAATGTTAAATAATTATCTATTTAATAGCTCAATGTGTAAAACTGAGTCAAAATGTACCATGCTACCTTGTTTTCACCAAATCCCAGTCTGTGTGCAGGTGCAGCCATGTGAGTACCAAGGCAAATATTAGAGGAAGGGAGAGAAAAGCTCTGATGTCTCTTACCTTATAATAATATGATGGAAAACGATCAAAGACGCCTGTAGCATAACATGATGTTTATCTGCGTTATATCCTCAGAATCCTGGCAACGAAACACACAATCAATGATCTTTCACGGCTGGTAATACCGTTAAGCGCCCCCAACTCTCCTTCAGCGGCAGCTCACAGTAAATAAAGGCTGATACCCCGAGTGTGTGTTTGTGTGTGACCAGACAGAGAGAGAGAGAGAGAGAGAAAGAGAGAGAGCGAGAGAGAGATGAGCAATTCAAATGTTAGTTTACGAGTGAGCCGTTATACTAAATGGCAAGGGTTGGGAATCAATAACTAGTTCTTGTTCGGTTCTGTTTAGACAATAGCGGAACCGACTGGTTTTATTGACGTCTCTGTGTATTTTCCGTTGTTGCGACCAGAAAACCGAACTACTCCTAGTCTCCTACACTTCTATTCAGCACATCAACACCGCTACTGAATCTACAGCGCCACCAGTGCGGTCCGATTCCTACACGAATGACTCTTTTGAGCAGGTTATTTTAGTGAATCAAAGTCAGACAAGTGTAGTCCGATTTCCAAATGAAATAATCCTGTAAATATTTAATTCTAGTGTATTAAAATAAGTAGATACTTTACTCAATTATAATTTGTGTGGTGCGATTGTCAGGATTCAGCGACTGACTCTTATGAGCCGGATCTTTTAATGATGGCATTTATGAATCAGTCGGAGCGTTTACTTCATTCATTTGAACAACTGCTAAACCGCAAGTTATTATTTCCCTCCCAAAAAAAAAAAAACAAGACACCATCACAAAATTTGTAATAGGTTTCTAGCGTAATTGGCCAACTTCTATTGGTAACTTATTATTAAAACCAATAATTTGGATATGTCCCAAAACACCACAGAAAACATTTTTTTAATGGTTTATAATTTTTTTTTTTTTTTCACAATGGAAATTATTCATGAAATAGCATACCACATTTTGGTTGGTAGTTTAATTAATAAAGCCTATAATTATCTGATTTTAACGAATTGCAAATGGTAATGATATTATGTTCCTTTGAAGATTTTGAAATATAGCCTACTAATCGTAGAAAATTATTATGTGATAGCTTTATATGATGAAATCTAGAAAGGTCCCATTCTTTGAGACTGCTTGGGGCAGAATTTAAGATACGAATCCTACTTTCTCTAAGCATGTCTCACTTACTTACTAAAGAATCGTTCATCATGGAATTGTTAGGGAACCGGAATCGATTCCGTATGATTCGCATTCGTCTATCCATGACTCTGTAGAACATCGGTTACGCATCAAGACATTGAACAGTCCGATTACAGCATCTTTCATTGGAGTGCAATGCTGGCTGGGGAAAGCCCCAAAAATATTGAAAAATACTGCCATATTCACAAATGATTTTGAGAGACTTGAGTCATCGGGGCTCCAAAAACGAGTAAGTTACCAATACCAATGCGTAATTATCGTTGTCACGACGTACGCAAGACATAACCTACAGAGACAAGCAGTAAATAACCTGGATAATAAGGTTTTGTGCTTTACCTATATGGGGACAATTCCGGAACCTCTTCCTTTCAGCAGAACCGGCTCACCACAGCTGCCGCGTCACCGGTCCAAGTGAAACGCGCAAAACCCACATGCTTCCCGCACGGTATCAGACCGTCACATGAGCGGAGCGGTCAGTTCAACCCTCCCCTGCCTCCATCCAGCAAATCTCCTGAATCCAGTCCAACACCGCCCACTTCCCCAAACGCACAGGATAGCCTGTTTAGCTCATCTGCTGGTCATCTGAAGGCAAAAAGCAGCAGGTGGAGGTTGAGCGACATCAGACAGCCAATGATGGTGCGTGTCGGTCACCCCGGCTCTTCAAGACTGTTTCGTAGACTGTATACGGCCACAGAATAATAATGAGCACATACTGCTGCAACATCAAGCGAAGATTTGGGGAGCTGGACTGAGAGGGTTATTATGTCTCTGGTATTTTAAGTTCCTGCAATAAAATGCAGATTCCCCCTGAGGACCACAACATAACAGGCCTACTTAAACACAGATCAGGGAATAGAAATAGGAACAGAAACGTCTAGAAGTTAGAAACATTTTATAAACGTTTAGTAAACAGGAATAGACACTTGTCATATACAGAATTAAACAGATGAACAGACTGCTGTGTGCAATTTTAAACATTAGGCTATACAATGCCCTTAATCTCACAGATTAAATATTTTCAACTTTATGTTACTTTAATAAATTACTTATTTTTGTAGATGAGCATCTGAACAGCATAACAAATATGAAATTAGAAAGGTTATTTAATAGAAACTTGTAAGAAACAGGAACAGACACTTGTTTTTTTAAATAAATAGGTGAACAGACTGGTGTGCACAATATTAAAAATAAGGCTATCCAACACTATACAAAATAGTACTAAATGCCCTTACTACAGTACCTCACAGATGTCAATGAAATATGAAATAAGCCACAACTTTATATCATAGCACTGTAACTGACATTTATTATGTTTAGGAATGGGAAATAATAGTCAGAGCCGTTTTTTTTAATATATCAACTACTTACTGATTTGTTGAACCAAGCATCAACTACTCACTGATCCGTTTATTTCAGTTAGATATTCACAATTGACTATGATTAGAGATTTAACACTTTTTTTCTCAGTAAATTTAGGTCATAAATTACTTAGTATGTTATGAGCTAAATATGGCTACCTGCAACAAATTGAATTTGTACATGCGGACTTACAATACAAAGCCTTTTGAAACTCACCAGAAAGAAATGCAACATAAACCAATTAGTAAATCAAGATGCAAAACAGAATCATTTAATCTGATTTTGAAGTTGTTCAGTAAAATGTTCAGTCTATATTTAACATCCGATTAACAAAAATTATAAGAAAAAGACAAAAGGTTTCCTTCACTAAATTCTGGACATTTGATTACCAATTTGCCATTTTTGTCGAACGAGTAAAGGAGCAGTGTTTAACATTGTCTTGAGCAACAATAGACTGTGTCCTGATTTTAGACAGGAACAAAGGGACATTCTGTTCCACTTCTATACAAATGGTGTGGCATAACCCCTATTCATACATAACAAAAATATGGAAATTTTCCATGGCCTGCATTGGTCCTTACCCTCACAACATGCCACCCTTCCTATTATTAACACAGCACCATGGCATTGGGGTCCTGGTGGGGTGGCTTTTTCTCATTAGGTTGTATTCGTCCCAATATCAGTCTTGGAGACAGGTGAGGAGCAAATAGGCCGCATATTCAGGAGTGAAACAAAGAAACACAAAAACCCAGAGTGCAATGACATTAAAGGTGATAGCAGCTTTGTGTTCGATAAGTGAAACAGGCATTCAGAACATCCCTTTTCCCTTCCCCCTATCCTATCACCTCCCTCCCTCTGTGACAAATGGGGGATCCAACTTCGTAATCCGGAGGCTTTCAGATTGTGGTTTAACCCCCCGGTCTCAGTAGTCTGCTGGTGGCAGGCTTAGCCATGACCAGGGTAAATCATTTACATGCCCATATAGGCCACCAGACTTCCAGCAAATCCAGTTATGGCTCAAAGTGAATGTGTGTGACAGGGATGAAGGGATTCCATGCATACCTCAATGTAAAAAAAACAAAGTCTGGTATTTAAGTAATCAGTTATTTAGAGTGAAAAGAGGGGGGCAAAGACTAGTAGATGACAGTTAGCACTTAAACGGCTTACTTTAAAATGAGATAAAAACTTAATTACAAAAAATTATTATTTCTATTGTTACAATAGGAAGAGTATTGAAAGAGACTAATCAGTGTGTATTTGACCAAGCAATAACAATATTAATTGATTATATGACATATACCAGACAGCTGCAGCATCAAAAGAATCTGCGCACTTGTTGCCAGTAGTAACGGAACGGTTGCTGTGGACACATATGATTCTGATGTCTTTCCTAAGGCATTACACCGGGGGTCAAACAGGAACTGTAATCAGCACCTGGAGTAAATGTTCAGATAATCATGGGATTCACTGAATAGAGTGCTAAACTGAGTTACAAACCGCTTTTAAACAGATCAAATGAACTAAACTGTATAACAATGCAGCACTTTTTATGAGTGAATCTTCTCAATGTCTAATCTGTCTACCTGTGCATCCTGTTTGACACATTTTTGGTGAACTACTCCTTTAAATCTCTCATTTTATTTTTAATAATACATGGTAATGCATGATCATTTAAAGATAAAATTCCCAGTTACTACTGTTGCATTCTGTGAAAAATGCTCCCTCCGCAGGGCAGAAAGCGGTAGTACATCTGAGTCTACAGATGACTGGCACAACACGGGGTCAAGTGTTCAAAAGTTTTCCTGGGCAGTGCGTCACATTATGAACTTATTTTTTATTGACAAGACAGACACATATTTTATCTACAGTGTAACAATCGCATAAAATCACTTAAATACATATTACATTATCATTTGAAATTGGATGTTTCATCTCACACGACTCTTCTTCAATGTGGACATCTCCTCAGAGGCTTTTCGTTTGCGTGAAGATGTATCTTGAACTTTTTCTAGATCATTCATGGCTGCACCAGGAAGATAGTAAGCATCCATTGAAGGAGAAGGCTCCTGAAAAAAAAAAATGCATCTATCAAATCGCACTTGTTGCCTCAGCAACCATTTCAGATCTGAACAGAACAAGCCATTATTGTGATGAATTTTCCACATTATTGCATCTGGCACTTTAATATCAGGTGTAATGCACGATTGATCGTTATCAAACTGAAATCACTCATGACCTGCCAAGTGTGCTATCCTGTCTAACTGAGCTGTTTGTACTTGGACACCAATAAATGCTGCTTGCAACTATTTCTTATTTTGTTTAACATTTTATTATGAAAAATAATTGCTTAAGATTTTTACTGTAAAATAATTTGTCTAAAAAAATGAATAAAATAAATAAAAATCCCCCATAAAAACGAGCTGCCCTTGACATGGGTCATAACCATCTCTCACCTGCATGAGGTAATCAGCAATGTACTCCGGTTTTAGACATTTGACCCCATGAGCTGCAGCTTCACTGACATCCACTCTAACATCACCTGGTTTTAACCGACTAAAATCCACAAACAGGTGAGTGGTCTTTTTAAACAGCGAAGGAGAAGGGTCTGGCAACACCTAAACAGGGACGAAGAGGGTTACAGGACAGAGAGGAAGGAGGGGAAAACAGAAATCACTGCTTGTAAGGTCACAGGAATACACAATTATTATTTATGGATTCAGTGTGGAATCAAAAGAAAAGAGAAAACAGACCTCGGCTCCCCCGGATTGCAGCAGCCGTCTGAATCCAGCCTCTCTGGCATGGTCAATATTCAACATCACAGTCCAGCCTCCAAACGCACCCTGCATGTCAACAGCATTAAGTGCCGCACCATGTACTTGAATGATTCGTATGCAAGCAAAACATATATATGCGTACCTCCTTGTTTAAGCTGCCTTGCAGTATTTTCCTCCATCGCATAGCTGCCAGTGCCAGTCTCTTCTGCTGAGAGTTGATGGAAGGCAGAGCATCCAAGATTGAGCTGCTACCCCACTCATACTGCTCCTCCTAATACACACACAGGACATGACCAACATCATCTTTTATCAGTGAAAGACACTAAATCACAAACGCAGACACGTACCTCTATGAAGTATCCTTCTGCCCGGCAGGCCTCCAGATACGAGCGGTGAAGAATCCACTTGCCTGCTGCCATAGCGGCCAGATACTTCTCATTCCTCAGAGGATTCCCAACAATGACATGAGTGCAGCTGGGATCAAAACTCTGCTTCTCCAGCACAACACCACCTGCACAAAACATCATAATGCATCAAACACAGAATTATGGAATACAACACCTGAATATAGTAAAAATACTGAGTAAAACAGCAAGGGTTTCCTGTTTTAATATATTTTCAAATTTAATTTATTCTTCTGACAACAAAATAGCATTTTTGCTGCATTTCTTATTGATATTTAAGTTAGAGAATTTTTTAGCAATGTATACATTTAATAAAATAAATTTGCAAAAATTTTTATTTTTTCAGTTTTTTTCCCCCAGTGACACTTTACCATTTTATGGTGCCCTTGCACAAAAGTCTTAAAAATAAAACTTTACTGACCTAGAAAATGTACAGCAGTGTTTAACATACATACACATAAACTAATGCTAATGCTAATGAAGGCTTTTATGCTAAGATGGTGAAAATGTAATTCAATTCTTTGACCATTGTGCTGATGTGTGCAGTTTAGTGTGGAAAAGCTAACTAAAAACAAACAAAAAACTGTCAATCTTTTCACCCCTGCATTTTGTGATTGCTCTATGCTTGTACAATAGCAATATTTTTGAACAAGCATTATGTGAAAGCTTAGAACAATACGTGTCTGACTGAAATCTGACAACATTAATATAATAAAACAAAAACAATTAGCTAATTAGTTGATTTTGAAACAAGGCACTAGATTTGCCTTGTTTACTAACCTAACTCCTCTATGAGATGACTGTAGTCGATGCGTTCCTGTGGGTTCAATGAAGACAGCAAGAATCGTCGAGGATCCTTGACCTTCTTATCTTTAATCTATTTAATAATAATTTAGAAAAAAATGAATTATAACTGCTGTTGATGTAATGTTCAATTAATTACAATTGTTTCATTCATGAACGACTTAGCATTTTTAACATATTAGAATGAATGAATGGTTTAATGACTCTCTCATGAAGGTAGAATCGACACGTATGTTATATGCATCAATAAAAAACACACAAGCGCATATATATATATATCACAAGACTGAGCTATCAAAAATCAGCCAGCCCTTCAGCGAGAGAGGTATGTGTACCTGTGGAAGGGAAGGAACTGCAGGTTTAGGGGTGGGGAAAGCAAGAGTACATGCTTCAGGCGTTTCAGGGTTCTGTTGGGTCTGCTTAGGCTTCAGCTGTGCATCGATGACTTCAAATGCAGCTGAGAAGGTTCAGAAGGGTTAAATCAGAACTTTTATAATGCATTTTCACATTTCAAGTTTCAAAAGTTTGAGGCAAGTATGTTTTTATTTTCTCAAAATAAAAGCTGAACAGTGCAGTAGGAATTGCTGACAGCTAGTGGTTTAAATGGGTAATGTTACTGCAGTCCAAATTTAAAACATCTCTTTTAATTGTATTAACTAGGAAGGAAGTATTGTAATGCCGTTATTGTTGTTATTATTCTAATCTAATTTGCTTGTGAATGTAATGCACACTGAGACAGTATATAATGAATAAAAAGAGGGTTAAGTCTCCTTTAAATTTAAATTACAAGTCAATTCTGACTTGAAGGAATAGTTCACGCAAAAATGAAAATTCTGTCATGTACTCACCGTCAAGTAGCTCCAAACATGTATGAATTTCTGAAACTTTGTAACCAGGCTATTTTGTGTCACCATTGACTTCCATAGTATTTTTTTCCCTATTATTAATGGTGGCCCAAAACAGCCTGTTTACAAAAGTTTTTTCAAAACATCGTCCTTTGTGTTTTGGGTGAACTACTGTACATGGGATGGAGCTCTTAAATTTAAACTCTGAAAGTGCATTAGACTAGCCTGGGGTCGCCCATACTTCCTGTGACGCCACATTGTGGTGACGACAAAGTCAGTCTGGCAAAGCTGCTGTTTTAGAGCATTTCCGTTCCCAAAAAAGTGGGAACCAATGAGAAATGTAAAAATGTAAGCATTTTTATACCCATTTCCACAAGTTCGGAGTCAGTCATAGAGTCCCTGGCTGTGTGGTCAGAGAGGGGCGGTGGGACGATGGCCAGGGTTTCCGAGTGCTGAGAGGGGCTGCCAGGCCACTGCAGGTTATCAGCCAGTTTAGCTCTCTCCTCTCGTGCTGTAGGATCGTCCCACACAATCTGCTCACTCTGAGACGGCTCTGTATTCAGGTCCACAGCTACTTGACGTGACATTCTGCCAAAACAAAATCTTTTATCATGCAATCTAAAAACACAAGTGATGCAACAGCTTAATGATAACCAGCAAATGATCTCATATGTATCAGAAACAGGAGCAAGAACATGCCCAGTGTCTACTGTGCTGTATTCTCTCAGATGCTACAAGCTTTGAAAGTAATGGGATCAGAAAGAGTACTCTAGCAAGTCTTGTTTTTTATACCGTAGGGCTTCTAAAGTGCGGCTGCGTCTTCCCATTCGCCCCAGGCTGTCCGGGGTGTGGGGTGAGTCTAGTCCCCCTGAGCCTGTTCTGGCCAACCGCGAGGAGCCTCGACGACCGTTGGTCAGTTTAGTAGCAGACATGATCTCCTGAAGTTGTCTTTGAAGATTCTCTCTCATCTCAAGAGTTTCTGTGAGATCTGAGAGAGGGAGAATATAAGAAAAAGAAATGAAGAGAGAAAAAGAGCTGTGAATTTTGACTCCAGATCAAAGTCAACATATAGATTTAATACAAAAATAAAAAACGTGTTTAAAAGATGACTCACTTCTTTCAGTGCTGACGGTCTGATCTTTCTCAGGCTCTCCCACAGTGACACGCTGAGGGGTTAAGATGTCTGTGATGCTGTCAACAGGACTAAGCTTTAAAAATAAATAAATAAATAAATATTTTTAGTTACAGCATATATAAGCTTAATATGATATGACTAAAGAGTATGGGTAGTGTAGTGCCAGATATTAATCACTCACCCTGGTCTCCTCATTCTCTGTTAATGTCCTGAGTCTGGTGCGGGGGGTGGAAAGAGGAGGTGACCTCTGAGTGGTATCTGCCACCTGACTCATAGTGAGGCTCATTTTGGGGTTGAATGTAAAAGGATAGAGTGACTCGGACACATGCTTCTGCTCATCTGCACACTAAGAAAAAAAAGAATGTACCGTGGGATTTAAACCCCCAATTTTTTAGCATGCTTTGTGGTCATTGTTATGTAATAAAGCAGTTCAAATCTTTGTTGCATGTTCAAATAATAAATATAATTTTTTAACTTGATTTATTAAAAGTAGCTGCATTTTCATTACAGATTTGTGCAAAACTAGCAATATTTTATAAGTATTGATAAAAAGGGAATGACAGCATTTACATTAGCCAATGTTATGTGACCAAAACGTGTGACAAAAAAGTCAAGGTTTATGTATATCGCAGCCTCTACATCAGCCATTATATTTAATCAAAGTTACTTCAAGAGTGGCAGTGATCAGCTTTGGCAGTCGTGTTGGAGCCGTAATGTGCCGCACTGTGCAGTGTAAACTGTCTAAGAATCAATGGCAAGAAATGTCCCTTATACTTAAGAGCGGCCACATATGAAGTGCTTCATGAAGATTACAGTACTCTTGAAAAAAGATAACATGAATATAAAAACACTTTTTTTTTTTTTGCGATAAAAATTGATGTGTTTCCAGCAGGCATATTTTCAATTCGCAATCTGAAGTGAAATGGAAAGCAGCTAGTGATAGTCAAGACATTATTATGATACAAAAAATTTGTTTTCCAAAGAAATGCTGTAAATGCTGTTCTCCTTAAATAATCCCAAATAACTGCATCAGAGATTATACAAAAATATTCAGCATTGATATTCAAATGTCTGTGTACATTCAGAAGAAGCACATTAAAAATGAACACAGACACCCTATATTGTCAGATATGCATTTAGATATGTACATACAGCCTGTAGCCAGTGTTGTGACACTACATGCAGTCCTCTCTCTTTGACAGCTTTGTATTCTTTACTGTTGTCTCCTACTTTACCCTGGTAGATGTAGTGAGTGACAGAGTCGTCACACGACCACCTATAAGAGAGAAAATGCATTGAACTCCACTACTTTGGCTAAAAACAACTTTGTGTTTGCTACCTACATCTCAGATAGCATTATTGCTTTAAGACTGACTCACTTAAAATGAGAGAGATTTGGTAATACCTGAAGTCTGCACCTAGTGAGGCAGCCACCGCATTGAGTTCACTTTGTTTTTTGCTTAATTTCTTGCTTACACATACCACCACCCCACTGAGAGGAGCTGCAGCCATTTGCTCCACCTGCAAGACAGAGACACACCTGTATATATCTGTAGACACATAAAAGTTGTGTGTGTATGACGGTGCGTGTACCTCAGGTTCAGGTTCTTTTCCCAGCTGTGGACTGGCAGTCATGGCTGCGAGACTAGTAACATGGCTGCGGTTGCTGTTGGCAACTGCAGCTTTAAGGTTCCTCTCAATGACCTCTGACAGAGGAGTCTCAGCCCCCTGACCTTGCTGAGGCTTATTACCAGGAGTCTGCAAATGGTCAAACACATCCTACAACACAGACATATAACCATATTACAAAACATAAACATTCTCACAAACTTCTCTGTGTGTTTAGTATTATACTTATAATGATCAATGACTTCAGATCATATTTAACTCTAAACAAAGCAAAAGATTTTTCTGGACTTATAATTAGATCTCTCCCCGTGTCCAGCTCACTTTTGTATTAAATGAGGGTCCGAAGAGCTTGTCTCTGCTCAGGAACCGAGAGGGGGTATCTAGTTGAAGGGAGGAGTCTTTGTGCAGGGATCCTTTGGCATCCTCCTGTCCTGGGGTGGCAACATCCACCTGCTCTTCCTCTCCTTGTTTCAACTTCCTGACTGCTGAGCGGACAGTGCGGCTCTGAAAGCGAGCTGTGTCCAGAGGGGTGATGGCAGCACTATTTTGTGGGCCCAGCAGGGGTAGTTCTGGAGAGCGCTGTAGGAGGCGTGGTGGCAGGTCTTTCTGAGAAGCGCCGACAAAACTGTCCTCAGTTCTCTCTATGTAAAATAACAAAGAAAGAATGATATTTGGTGTCTAAGCGGTATATTATACTGGTGTATGATTAAGTTTTCAGTCTTAAAATCTCCATCATAGCAGGTGGTAAATTTAGTCACAAACGAAATCATCATGCTGACCTGGAGAGGGAGGCAGGTCAACCAGGTATCGTTCCTCATCAGCACGCTTCCCTGTTCTGGCAGACTCTAAAACCCAGCGGATTGTGACTGCAGGTAGACCCCATTTCTGAGCCGCCTGGTACTTTGTGCCCTCAGGAGTCTGGAGTACCAAATGAGTGCTGGCCAGCATTCCTTTTTTCTGATTAGCAGTCCGCACAAAGTAATCCTGAACACTGGAGAAAGATGTGTAGAATATAATAAAAATATTAGATTAGCACTGAGAAAAAGGTAATAGTTATATAAAAGATTATTATTATTTTTTTTAAATACTTAGAATTGCAGATGTGCTTTAAAATGCTTTTTTTTCTCTCTCCTAGGTTTGATGTAAGGCAGGGCTTCTGCAGAATTTGTGAAGGCAAATTCAAGACCATGTAAAGAAACTAAAAGAATAAACGTAGATGGACAAAGAAATCCATCAGAATGTAATAATTTATGATTTTAATGACTATATGCCAGTGGGGTTAGAAAAAATTATTTTTATAAGAAAAATAATAATATTATTCAGATTCCGTTGGCAGATATTTGTTTTTATTTTAAAGAGGTCATAAACTGCCTTTTTTATTATTTTGTACTGTTCTCTGAGGTCCCACTATTAGGTTTTCAAAATTGTAACAGTCTATTTTCTGTCCTGTTTTTTGATATAATCGGCACAGCATTGCCTTTATTAAAAAAAATGGGATTTTCAAAAAGATTAAAACTAAAGAAGGAACAAAGGACTAAGCTCTTACTTCCAAAGTCTTGCACTTCATAAAAAAAAAAAAAAAAAGGTTCACCCACTCTTTCCTAGCACTGGAATCAGAAGAAAGCATTGCGTCTAACATCTTGTATTCAGAGTGAATATGCATGTGATGCATGTATGAATAGGCGATATGGCAAAAATGTCGTACATTATTTTTTCAGATATATTACGATTCAATCATGATTCTTTGTCATTGATTTGACTATTTTGCAAGCTGTCTGCACAGTACAGACAAACTAATCTTCCTGTTTTTTTAAACAAAGCTTTTCAAGGCCAAAATGAGCATAGATAAAAATCTTTGTCATTATTTTATCTTTGTTATTCGAATAGATACACATTACAAATAAACATAATATTGATAAAACAAACAGTGCTTATATTTTTCAGGTAGAGTAGTGTATTTAGCAGTATTGAATTAACAAATATAAAAAGTGAAACAATATATACACTACATACATCATTTACTTACTCTCAGCTCATTTTTATCTGAATAAGTTTCTTTTTTCTGTTGAACATTATATTAAAAATTCAATGAAGACCAGCTACTGTTTGGTTACTCAAAATATCTTGTTTTTGTGTGCATCAGGACAGCACACACAAAATGTTTAGATATTTGCACTGGGAAAAAAAAAAACTGTGAGCAAAAGGCCTTACCTCGCTCCCAGGTGTTTGGCAAGCTGAATGAGAGACTCCCGCTCAGCTCCAGTGAACTGACTGACAGACAGCACACAGTCTTTAAGAGGAGAGAAGCCTTCTTTCACTGCTACTGGAGTGAACAGAGGATGAGAGGAAAGTGGCAAAACACACTGCTGCTCCACACACATGGCCTGAACACACACACAAACCACAGTCTGTAAGTAATAAATAAACATCACAAAAACTATCCTGTCTGTGCATAGACTCAAACATATCTTACCAGCCAGGTATCTGTCACAACCTCATCTACTGTGGCCTCCACATCACAGCCCAGCAGTGGCACAATGGCATAATGTGCCACAGCTCTTGAGCGACCGACTAATATCTTCCCAGAGTTTTCCATAACTAGCTCTGAGAGCTGCGCTTCTGCCTCAGCACCGAAACCAACCAAGATAAAACGCTTCCCTGCAAAAAGGCCACCCTCTAAGGTTTCAACCAAAGTGGAGTCTTTCACTGCAGGTGGAAGCTCTGGAAGCAAAACGCTCTGCCTGCTGCTGACACTATTACCAGCCTGAGGTAGCTCCACTGTGGGAAAGACAGGCAGGGTAGAATAAGGGAGCCAGACAGGTGACAACAGAGCAGGGTTCAAATATTTATCAACTTACCCACAGTCTGGTCAGTCTCCATGTACTGTGATAGCAGGTCTTCCTCTGCTCTGGCTTGTCGGCCTGGACTAGGGGCAGGAGGAGGAGCTACAGAGGGTCTGGAGGCACGGGGGGCGGCTTTATGAGGAGCAGGCATATCAACAGAGGCTGGGGCAGGGGGCAGAAAGGAGGGGTGAAAGTAGCCATCCTCTGGGAGCAAGGAACCATGGGAGAAACTGTCCAGCAGCCACTGCACAGTCACTATATGGGGTCTGAAGAGAAGAGCATATTTGAATTGTTTCAACTGCACCTTATTCTGGCTAGGGAAGTCAACTTATATTGGAAGGGTCTTTCTAAATAACACGTGCCATGAACTTTGCGCTAACTTGCGCATTCTGCAACTAGTTACCCTGACATGGACCTAGACTGACCTGTGAGTGGCTTTGTCAAGAAAGACTTTGACACCCTGGTCTGGTTCACCCATCACTATGTGAGTCAGTTCTTGGCTGGGCTGGTTAAAGCGCAGCCCCCCAGCAGAGTTCACCATCCTCCGCAGTTTCTCCAGTTTCTTTCCTGATAGGCCACATAGATATAACTGCAAGACAAAAAGACAGTGAAAAAAGGTCAATGATTGAAGTATTTTTCCTTCCAGACTGAACGTATAAATTCACACAAAATGCAAAAGGATATCACTTAGGATTAATCTTTAGGATTAAATGCATCACTTCAAGACAAACTAACCTTACAGCCATCCAACAAGTCATCAACTCGACAAACAGTGATGTCAAATGAGTCAACTGGATCAGGAGTCTCTATGTGGCTGATTCCTGCTGTGGTGAGGGCTGTTTCATTGACATTCATACTGATATTGGAAATATGGCTTAATCCTAGAAGTGAGGGACCTTCTGCACAAACAAACGACACACAGAAATATACACCTGTAAACTTTTGCGTCAGTAAGATGTATGACACAAATTGTGCCTCTAGCATAACAATAAAACAGTGTTTTACTTACCCTCTTTGCTCCTGCTGGGTCCTGTCGGAGTGGAGGTGTTGGGTCTGCTTGGTTTCTCGTCCGCTCTCTTCTTTCCACGCTCCACGGCATACCTGCTCTCATCCTGGCAGAAGCCCTTCTCGATGCTGTCAAACAGCCAGTGAAGGGACACACAGTATACGTTCCATTTACGGGCAAACTCATATTTCTGACCTGAAACGCAACACATAAAATGAAGTGAAGAACATGCTATCCCAAAACATACTGATGAGGTCAGAGATAATGGGGTCACCTGTGGGTTCATTGACAATGAGGTGAGTGCACTCATTCATTTTCAGCTGCCCTGTGTAATTGCCTCCATTCTGGTCACACAACCTCTGAACCTCTTTACGCTCCACAGTAGAGAGTCCCGTCACACACACCGTACAGCCTTTCAGGACAGGACACTGATAGTCCTCCATATTCAGTTCAGAGTGATGGAAAACACTTTGGGGGTGAAGAGGAGATGTTGTGAAGGCATGTGAATTTCAAAACTAAAGATGTGCATGCATAAATTGCTTATAACAACACTGCAATAAAATAAAAAATTAAGAGTAATCCATTTTGACTTCACAGTGACTTATACCATAATGATTTTAAGCATAGGTTTTACCTATCCTGAGACTTTTCCCAGCATGCTTTCACCCAGCTGGGCAGAACAATGGGCTTTCCAAGGCTTGCAGCCACCAGGTATTTCTTACTCCCTACTTCACCTGCCACCAGGTGAGTAACAGATACATTGAGATCACGGTAGACCCGTCCACCCATCAGCTGGACAAGATCCATCACTTCACTCTACCAAGAAACCAAAGCAACTGCTAACAAATGTATCTCACTATTTTCATCCCAACTTTATAGACTCTGTATGCAAAGATGGAGAAATAGACTTTTAGACTTAATCATCAATATTTATTTACTTACCCTTGACTCTTTCTCAAGGTTGGTGCAGGAAATGGTGACATCAGCCATGGCCATGTTGTACACGGGCTGCTCTGCTTTGGGCACACATCTCTGCTTCTGCAGACAAAACAGCACTACCAGAGGACTCACGATTCTGCATCCCAGCTGCAAATATCACAAACATACAGTTTTGTAAGATTATTAACATTGTTAAAATATTGACAGTCACATTAATGTTACAAAAGACTTATTTTTCACATAAATGTTGTTGTTGTTTCAATTACACCAAACTTCTAATGTCCAAAGACAAAAAACAAGAGCACAGATACTAAAACTTAAGTTACACATCACTCTCAGCAGATTTTTTTTTTTCTGTAAATGATGCAAAGATTAGTCATGAACCAAAATTTTAGCAAATAAAATCCTACTCAGCTTTTTTTCAACATAATTATTATAAATGTTTTTCGAGTAGTGATTCGGTATGTTAGAACGATTTTTGAGGGATCATGTGACTGGAGTAATTATGCTAACATATAGCTTTGAAATCAAAGGAAAAACCTAAAACGTAAGATATTTTCAAATAGAAAGCTCTTATTTTAAGCAGTAAAAATATTTCACAATATATGCACAATACTGCTTTTGCTGTGTTTTGGATGAAACTTCCTAACAAAGAAAAAAAAACATTAAAAATCGAACTGGCCAAAAACTAGTGTAAGCTACAATATTAAACATGAAAGCACCTTGGGCAAAAATAACTCTAGAGTATAAATATGGCAGTTTCTTGGCTGGTGTGTCACATGAGAAAACATCTATTTTGAACATTATACCGAATGGTTAGTGATAAATGGAATTGGAAATGGAAGTGGCCAACTGCTTATCACTACAAAAAAGTAAAAAAACATCCCACAAACGCACACTCCTGCAGTGTTCAAAGGCATTGCTGGTGAAGTCACTGAAAACAAACAGGGACTTGTCATTGTGGTCCAGCTCAAGCGCAGCTTCTTCATCCAGTGTCTGCACGTACTTCTCTGACTGCAGTTCCACTATTGCCTGAAGATGAGCATACAATTAAATGAACAAAAGACGTCAAGTAGTACTATTAAGGTTATTATACTATACTAGAAGTCTTTAATGACAGATGTTACACAAGAATGACATATTATGGTCACCTTATAGGCCTGGAGAGCCAGATCACTCTTCTGTCCATTGCGTTCAACAAATTTCACAATGTATGCCTCCTTGTTGCCTTTTGACATGGTGGCATATAATCTACATTACATGGAAACAAACGTGCAAGTATATCATCATTAAAAAAATATGTAAATATCTGCTAATCATTAGTATCCCTTTCTCTCATAGTACTCTGTAATGTGATACTATCCTGTATTTTCTATTTTTATTGGGTTTAACAAAGTAAACAGCAATTAAATGCAGAGATCGAACAAAAACTGGATGCTATTTATAATTATGAGACTAATAATGCACATAGACTTCTCACTGCAGGTTGTTTTGGTTATCTCTTATATAAATAAGACGATACAAATGTCAAAATTCAAAGAGTGCCAAACTGTTGCACAGCTCTAAAGTATTAAATATTTAGTGTCTTTTTTAATTTACTTAAATAAAACTGCCTAAACAAACACTTATAAAAACAAACGAAGACTTACCGCGAGACAGAGCAAAACCTTGATGACGAGGATTAAAACTACTTTCTAAAAGACTTCGGTCTCATTTCAGCTTAGTTTTGATCACTTCTGCATAAACACACATGAAAACAACTCTTGTATAACACAGCAGGATAATTCATTTGCTAATCTGTCTGTATTTTATTTTGAAAATCTATGAATGCGGAACCGTTTTCCAGTCATTCGCGCCATCAGCTCTGGAAAATAACTTCCGCTTCACTTCTGTTCCTCTGATGAAATGGGAGAAATTATTAAAGTATATGACCGCCACCCACCGGACTGGAGCAGGGCACTGTCAGAAATAAAAGAAATAATTGAATTCAACTATTATTTTTACTCTAGGTATTTTAGTGGAAGTGAGAGGAACACGTAATTACTATCGAAATACTAACCGCGTTTTTAAGCTGTTACCATAGTTACACATTTATTCGCGCGATTTGTAAAGAAGTTGTTGTTCTTCTGAATCGTACCTTTTTAATTAATTGGCATTTAACTGCCTTACAAAACTGGTGACATGCAAAAATACATTTTAGAATATAGTTTAGAAATATATTTTCAAGATTATCAAGATTTTTTTTCATCTGAGACAGCTCAAACATGCAGTTTAGTCTGAGATTAGTTTAAGCCTTGTCTGTGAAACTGAGGGTTATAGTGTTACAAAAAAAAAAAAAAATGTATTTATTTTTTACTTTCTGTTAATCAAAAATTCCTGAAAAAGTTTCAAATTATTAAGCAGCACAAGCATTTTCAACATTAATAATGAGATATTTCTTATAAAGTGTAAAAGAGATAAATCACAAATTATTATATTACAGTTAAAAAAAAAGGTTAATCTGCTTTATTAATATTAGTTAATGCTAATTTCAGCATTTACTAATGCATTATTAAAATCACAAGCTGTGTTTGTTAACATTAGTTAATGCACCGTGAATTAACATTGAATTGCATTTTTTTAACTAACGCTAACAGATATAAATACTGTGACAAATGCCTTGTTCATTGTTTATTCATGTTAGTTAATACATTAACTAATGTTAACAAATGATTGTAATGTGTTACCGACAATTTTGTATTTGTCAAAATTGTTTACACAGCAATACAATAATAGCAATAATAACAATACATACATTAATACAAATGAATACAAATAAATGAAAACAGTAGTATGGTAACTTATGCGTTAAACCATAAGAACATATTAGTGGGGAACCATTCACTGAGGGAACTTTCGTTCCTATAAGCTTTGTGTTTCACTCCGGGCTCAATATCTAGACACACTCTTCGCCTGCTGATTTCTAACAGTGCGGACGTGTACATTATTTTTAATCGTTGGGGTGCTTTATTTTCTCTTCGGATCATATCATCACTCGTGTTTATAACAGTATAGAATTTGAAAAGAAAAATGGCAACCGTTGAGGAACTAAAGCTACGAATCCGCGAGTTAGAAAATGAACTAATTAAATCCAAACAGAAGCAAAGTGATGCTGAACATCATCTCAGACCAAAGATTGATAAAATGAGTGCTGAAGTCGTAGACTCAAATCCATACAGGTGAGCAATTTGGCGCTGCTATGTTTATTTATTATGACTGACTTGTTTTTGAACATATGGGAGATCAAAGTCACTTAAATTTTATATTTAATATCTCATAGTCGTCTAATGGCACTTAAAAGGATGGGCATAGTTCAAGACTACGAGGTAAACATGTTTATTTATTATTTCCCACACTTTTATATTAATGATAACTGTTTGCTCGTGTTCAGATGAGCATTATCCACCTGCTGTCATTCTCAGAAAATCCGCTCGTATGCTGTGGCAGTGGTGGGAGTTGGAGGAGTGGGGAGTGTCACTGCAGAAATGCTTACCAGATGTGGAATTGGTAAGGTAATGCACCTTTATACTCGTTTCTCAGTATATAGATCTAATAATATATAGGATAAATGAATCAAATATTAAGATGCAGCAATTGGTCGGTCTATAGCATGCATAATGTTTTTTTAGTTAAAATTGGTGCATTCTTATAGTGTGTGTTGCCAGTAGGAGTACAGGAGGGAAGCCAACAGCATAACCCCCAGAGACATGCTTTAGCTCTTTTTGCTGTGTCTGTGATTTCTTCCCTGCAGTTGCTGCTGTTTGACTATGATAAGGTGGAGTTGGCCAACATGAACCGGCTCTTCTTCCAGCCACATCAGGCAGGGCTCAGTAAAGTTGAGGCTGCAGAACACACTCTTAGGTAAAGAAGAGGTTAATCAACTTAACATGTACAGCAAGAATGATCAAAAGTCACAGTTAAGACATTTAGGCCCGGTTTCACAAATGGGGCTTAGCTTAAACCAGAACTAGGCAATGGTTAAATTAAGATATTTAAGCAACTTTTACAAAAATGCCTTTACAGGTGTGCATCTAAACACAGAACAATGACATGGAAATGTTTTAAGATGCGTCAGAGCAAGATTTTTCTTCATCTGAGACAGCTCAAACATGCAGTTTAGTCTGAGATTAGTTTAAGCCTTGTCTGTGAAACTGAGGGTTCTAGTGTTACAAAAATTTAAAAAATGTATTTATTTTTACTTTCTGTTAATCAAAAATTCCTGAAAAAGTTTCAAATTATTAAGCAGCACAAGCTTTTTCAACATTAATAATGAGATATTTCTTATAAAGTGTAAAAGAGATAAATCACAAATTATTATATTACAGTTTTAAAAAAAAAAGGTTAATCTGCATATCAAACTAAATTAAACTAACTGATTAAAAATTTGAAATGAAAAGGTTATTTTTTACTGAATTTCCCATCTTAATTTTTAAATATCCTTGTGTAATAAACCTCGTTTTTGTTTTAATTTTTGTATTTGTTTTACTTGTATTTTTATTTCTTTATTTATTTATAGTTTTTGAAGTGAAAAGAGCCTAAAATGATTACTTGACATTAAATAAAAATATACTCCTACTATTTTCCTGTATAGGAACATTAATCCAGATGTTGCTTTTGAGACCCACAATTACAACATCACCACAATGGACAACTTCACGCATTTCATGGACCGCATTAGGTGATAATTTATTTATTTATTTTTTGCATTACAAAGTTTTCCTTCTCATTTTCAATTTGGCTGTAATCTTGCTTTTGTGTTTTCAGTCATGGAGGACTTGCGGAGGGGAAGCCTGTGGATTTGGTTCTCAGTTGTGTTGATAACTTTGAGGCCCGGATGGCCATTAATACTGTGAGTTTTTTGGCATTGAACTGTAAGAACCTTTTTTTTTTTGGTTCATTTTAATATATACAAATATGTTTTAACTTAATTTTTCCCCTTCACACAGTCACTGCAGTTACTCACGTTTGTTTCTTATAGGCATGTAATGAGTTGGGTCAGATCTGGATGGAGTCAGGCGTCAGTGAGAATGCTGTTTCTGGACACATCCAGCTCATCATCCCTGGAGAAACTGCTTGTTTTGCTGTATGACACACTCACTCTCCCAAAACACGTATTATGTGTCTTGAATATGAAATATGAAATGGTTCATATGGCTGTACCCTCTTCAACATTGTCTAGTTTCTGTGTCATAAACCATAAAACACTGGTTATTTCAGATGGATTGGAAACATTGATCTAACTCAGGTGTTTGTGTGTCAGTGTGCACCTCCCCTCGTAGTGGCTGCGAATATCGATGAGAAGACATTGAAGAGAGATGGAGTTTGTGCTGCTAGTCTGCCCACCACAATGGGAGTTGTCGCCGGGCTCCTTGTGCAGAATGTCCTGAAGTAAGACTTCCTCACAATCTTGATGATTCAGCACTAGGGATGTAATGGTATTGTAAATACCGTCGCACCGCAATATCAAATTTTTTCGGTAATACTGTGGTCGAATGACTCGATAAAACGAGGTGAATGAAGCGAACGGGAGGTAGCGGGAACTACAATTCCCATCAAACCCAAGCGTGCCCATCATTCTTTGCGGTCTGTTGTCAATACAGATCAGTGTTGCCATACATTTGTATTCAGCACAGACTAAATCATACTCTTTATAAAGCATTCATTTATCATATTTGATAAAAAATATCTCCATTCAGGTTGTGTCATTTGGTCAAGTTGCAATACCAAACAGGACCACACAGAGATGCTAACAGACCACTATACCAGCCACCTCAACCTTACTGTATATGGGCTATTCTACAGAATTGGTGCAAACTGCTGTCCCACAACCAAAAAAATTAAAACATTTTAAAAAGCATTTAAGTGTTCAATCTTAGATGTTAATACGATCATCTATTGAAACCCACAATAATATTCAAAATATGAATAAGCTTAATATATATAAAATGATCATTCATTGGGTACTTTCAATTGGAAGGTGGCTGTCCTGAACCCTAACCCCTAAATTTCAGCCTATGAAAATATTGAAATATTTATATATTTTTTTAATTGTTGTTTTTAAAAGTATCTTTTTGATTGTTTTAAAAAAGTAACATTCAAATAATATATTTATTTTATATTTTCTTTGTAAATTATGAAACTTGGGTATAAAAAAAACAGGTCTATTGACCGAGACTGATTTGAACTAATCCCAGAAATTTATGATCAGGAAATATTCCCGTGTCCCCCCTCTCTTATTGCTACAAGGTTTGATAGTAGATAGGTCCCAGCATTTTAAGATAAATGTGTTCAAAAATCTGTTAAAAATCTATTTGTTACTTGAAGGAACGTCACTACAGAACATATTTTTATGCAATTTAGCACACTTTTTTCAGGAGTTGCTTCATAACTTTTAGTTTTTAAATGTGTACCACTGTTCAGAACTCTGCAAACTAACCATGTGCGGATTAGCATCTTTGAGCTAGGTTCACAAGTATTATTATAATATTATATTATGCGGCGGTTCCTTGGTTATTTGATTAGCGGTAAATCTCCGTCAGTTGTTTTCAAAAGGAACGCAAGTTTATGAACAGAGCCGTAGATCACTGAGAAGCTGCGCCATTGAATCACCCGCGAAACTCAACTCTGTTTATAAGCTGGCTCTGCATTTCAAAACAGCTGATGGAGATTTACCGCTATTTAGTTTTTACTATGGATTAACAGGGTTAAGATTAGATCACAACCACAGGCCTATCTGTGCCTAATCAGGCCTAATCCCATTTCGGTTTAGTTAAACTGTTTACTTTGTGTAGTGTCTGGTAAATGCATAAATCACGTTTGGAGCTCCTTGAGGGTGAATACATGACTTTTCCAAATTTATCATTTCAGTTTCTCAGAGGTCTTGCCCTGTCTATACTTCCAAAGGACTTAAACGCAGAGTCTGGAATGAAATTGTCTGTGTTACAGGTATCTGCTGGGGTTTGGGACAGTGAGTTACTACCTGGGCTATAATGCCATGCAGGATTTCTTCCCAAGTATGACAATGAAGGCCAACCCACAGTGTGACGACAGACACTGCAGACGACAACAGGACGATTACAAGGTGACTCTCCTACAAATGCAAACATAAACACTCCTTTTTATGTATAACTGTTGTACCTTGATAGTCAGTCAAAGAGAGATTTATTTATAAATAAAATATCTCATTATTAAATATTATTTAACGACATTGTTTATTCTGAAACAGCTGTTTCTTGGCAAGTTATGTAATCACGGATGTAAAAAAAAGGGATACCATCACAACCAGTTAATATTAAAGTGCCCCTATTATGCCTTTTCAAATATGATCTTTCATGCAGTGTGTCATGTAGCTGTATGTGAACATCTGCAAAGTTGTGATGCCGACAGTGCACAATAAATAAAGTTATTGTCTTTCAAAAAAAAGAGAGTCTGCTCACATTTCCCTGAACGAGTCGTCAGCAATTCTAATCTTTTTCTGTTATGGATCCACGTCACTAAGTAACAATTGCATAATGTCCGCCCACGTTCTACGACGCAAACAACTTGCCCGCCCACAAACAGTACAATTTCCACGTGGATTACATCATGTCAATAAGACGCTGTATCCTGCGCTGTCATTCAGTTATGGCAATGGGTGTTTTTTTTTCCGACACACACTGTAGACCAATCATAAAGGACTGCGCCATCTGACCAATCACAGCAGTGAGGGCTCACAGAAAGGGGTTTAGACGGATTGATTCTTCAAAATGCTTCACACAAGTCGTTTACGAATCATTTAGAAATGGGGTAAAATTAAATCTATTTTTGGAGAAAACTAAAGTGTTTTTTGACCTAGCATACATGTAAACCTGTTTTAAGACACTCATAAAGCAATATTAGCAACCTTTAAAATGGCATGATATGGGCACTTTAATACTGACATTATATGATGTGTTATACCTTCCTTTCTCCAGAAAAAAGAAGCAGAGCGGCCAAAGCAGGAAGTATTACAGGAAGAAGAGGAAGTGGTTCACGAGGACAATGAATGGGGTTGGCATCCCACACGCAACGCATCCCTTATTCACAAAATAGAAATCTTTAAATAATATGTAAACCTTAACGTGATGTTGTTTTCTGCCAGGCATTGAGCTGGTGTCTGAGGTGTCAGAAGCAGAGCTTCAAGAAGCATCAGGACCGGTACCAGATCTGCCAGAGGGCATTACTGTAGCCTACACCATACCTGAGAAAGTACGACCCATTCAACTCTAACACAACACTTTGGTTATTCAAAAACAAAAAACTAAACTAAACTGACAAATTGCATTTGATTACATTTTTGTGCTGTCAAGCGATTAATCACATCCAAAATGCATTTATGTTTACATAATGTGTGTATTATGTATATTTATCAATAAATGGCAATTCCGCATATTAGAATATCTTCTGAAAGACTATGTGACACTGAAGACTGGAGCAATGCCTGCTGAAATTCAGTTCTTCACAGGAATATATTAAATTATATTTAATATATTAAAATAAACGTTATTTTAAAAGGTAATAATGTTTGACAATATTAGTCCTTTTCCCTATATTTTTAATAATAAATGCAGCCTTGATAATAATTACCTCTTAATATTATCTCTTGATTACCATCAGTGTTGCCACAGTTACTTTGAAATAGTAATCAAAATACTGACTACTGATTACTCCTTTCAAAAGTAACTTAGTTACTTTACTGATTACTTTATGTTAAAAGTAACTAAGTTAGATTACAAGTTACTTTATTAGTTACTTTCAGCAGCTGCCAATAACACAACACCCCCAACATAAAACAGACAATCGCTTTTGCCAATGCTTACTTTATTGTTGGTGCATTTTAACAGTAACTTCAACAATGTATCTCCTGACATTTAAGTTTGAACGTGACCACTAT
>JAUCNO010000548.1:9705874-9745594 GCA_032353835.1 Enteromius viviparus | reverse complement strand
TGAAATGTTATTTTCCTTTAAATATGATTTTAAGATCATAATAAATGTTGTTAACTAATATTTTGGGTAAATGCATCAGTTGATTGATGCATTAAATGATTTCCAGTGTCTGAGGACAGTTATACATATAAGAGTTCTTAGATTAGTAGTAAGGTTACTTAAGGTAGTTGTAAAGCTTAAGTGGGCCCATGGACATTGCTTGTGCATGGGCCCAGAATTTGGTGCTACGCCCCTGTGAACAGGCTTAAACATTACACACAGTCAAAAATTCATAGTGATGCTTTAGTCTACTTTAGAAAGACTACAAGATGAACTGACATCAATGCTGACTTTGCCTCTGAAATTTCCAATCATGGTGTGCTTATAACTATAGATGTGGTTGTACTAACAGCTTTTAGTGTTGTTTCTACTCAAATAGTAATAGATCTCATCAGTTCTGCTATCTGCACTCCCATTGGTAGTCACTGCATCATGTCACCTGTGCAGAATTAAACTCTCTGTCACCAATAAAAATGAATGACCTCCAGTCACTTTTTCATGTCAATCTTACAATATGGCATAACTGAATCTCATTCAAAAGTTCACACAATTCGTTTTTACTGTTCACACAGCCATCCCACCATGAAAACACAAGTGTAGATGGCCTTCAAGATGCATCTGCGATGCACAGCAATCCAATCAATGACTCAAAACACCTCATTTAACAACTAAAATATTTTCTTTCCTAAACCAGACGCATAATTTGATCAGTATTGCAATAGCAGACCTACAGTTAGCTCTATATCGCCTGCACACACAGCAGGCCTGCAGATACTGTATCGAAATCCTGCATCTGGAAAGTTGTCCATCTGGTCTGGTGAAAGGTATAAAGGCCAGTTTTCTCTTTTCCTTTTATGCCGGGTCTCTCTCTCTTTTTGAGTGGGTAGTGCACGTGAGGGTGAGGTTACAGTCTGTCTGGGCCAAACAGAACCAGATGGCGGCTCTTTGTTTTTTCCGCTCACAAAGTCTTGTGACATGCTTTCACCATGCCGGTGCTTGAGGTCTGGTCCGCACGCAAAGGTGGGACACAGATGTTCGGCAGGGAGGTGTGTGTGTTGATAAACATCTGAGCGATCCATCACATCAGCACTGACACCTTGGCAGGAAAATATCACACACACACAGATGGGTTTGGGCATGTTTGCTGACTTTGCAGGTTAATTCTTTATATGAAACAGAAGAAGTTCTGCTGGTGGTCACGGTGTGTCCGTCAGTGATATTGCAAACATTTTTCTAATTTATTATTTTTTAATAACAATAAGATACAGTCAAAATGTATATAATACAAAAACAGGTATTTTGTGTCTTATTTTTCAGTAAAAGTGTTATATATCAAGAAAACACACACACACACACACATATATATATATATATATATAAATTTAAAATTATTATTTGGTATTATATATGAAATATTTAGTGTTTTTCTTAGACAATAATGTTATTATGTTTAAAACAAGAAAAACTATTTACAGGGTTTTAATATTACATTCATGTTTTATATTATATTCATATATTATATTTATCTTACTGTTTTTGCAGTTGCAAATGTATTTTCTATTGTAATAACAGTAAAATATGCATAACTACCATAACTACCATATGCATAAATGTAACTCTATAATAAGAACATGTAGCTAATTAATATTACTCAATACTTACAATGTAAGAATGTCACCTTAAAACAAAGTGTAACCAATAATTTTATAGGAAATCACGACAAAACTACTGATAAGAAAATTGATTTTTCACATATTGTTGGTTTTTAATAAAATCTAAAATTGTTGCTGCAAGTTAGATGCAAAAAAACAAGAAATAACTTACTGATTGTATCTGAATTGGCCCTGTTTGATAATCCTAACCCCCATAACCCTAAACTGTCTCTAGATGTTACATCCCCATCTGGAGGGTCACCTCCCTGAGAAACTCAATTTTTGTAAAAATACCTGAACAGACTCACTACCAATGACAGAATGTCACAAGCTATTTTAATAGTACTGTTACTGTCTGTGTGAGTCTCATTCAAGGAGTATTAAATACTGTATTCATCAGCAATTGCATGGTCTAACTGGAAAGTTGGCTGTTTTCCTACTATTTCTGCTAACCTTGGTGGTTTGAACTGTATTAGAAAAAGGAAAGAATGTGCTGACAAATCAATAACCTTGAGTGTGTGTTCGTTGTAGCTGTGAGAAATCCACATTCTGCAGAAAAGGTTAGCATCACCATAACATGACACTTTAATATATACACACGACCACTAAAAAGTTTATGGATTGTAAATATTTTTGAATGAAGATTCTTGTGCTCACCAAGGCTGAGTTTATTTGATGAAAATACAGTTATTTCAATCACAGACCAAACTAAAGCTTTAGCCAAACCTGGTTCCACTCAACAAAACAAAGCTCTAGTCCTCATTTTGATCTTTGGTCTGGTAGCGGCCCATGAAGAATGGGAGAGGTCACCTCACAGACTCTCCTCTCTCATTACAGGACACTGAGCATTGCCACACACTCACATATCAATCACACAGATACACACAATGACAAAAACACACAGGAAGAAAGTTGAAATGATATCTTTCAGATGACAGGATATGAGAAGGTGCCAGTGAAAGAGTGGAACAACAGAGAGCAGAATAAAAGAAAGAGGCAACAAATAGTCACAGAATGAGTCACTACATTAATCTATATGCTGGAATATCACTTTTCAAACCTGTCTAACACTGAGACAAAACACTCATGAGAAAACTTCACCTCACTCACACCTTCTCTATGGGGTTACCTTTCCACACATTCTCAAAAACCTTGTTCAAAATTCAATCAGGGTCAAGTAAGTTGTTTACTCAAAAATGTAAAATATACCAAAGACTTACATTTTTTTAATAAGAACACTTTAATTGGGTCACCCAAGATCTGTAAAAATTTTTAGTTTTAGCACAACAGTAATTTATTTACTTAATTTATTCTTGTATATTACGTGCAAAGTGTCACCATAAAAAAAAATAAAACCCCATTTGTTCACTGATTTTTGATCTCACACACCACAACAATGCATAGCTGGTTGGCTCCTCTGCACATCATGCTTAAATGAGCATCAAATCCCCATCAGAGCAGCTTTCCACAGTATTTCCGTGGCCCTGTGAAATTGGACCATTCATGGAAATGAAGCAGCCAAACATGCAAAACTGAAACTGCACTGACGCTTTGAACTGACAGCGTCTCTAGTGTGCGCTCATGACCCCGGAATGACCCACAACTGAACATTTTAATAAATCAATTCACTCATGTCTGGTCTTGGCAGACAACAACAATGATGGAGAACTAGGACGGTGCCAAGAGGTTGATCTGTGACCAGCTGGGGTAACTGCACTAAAAAAACAGCGCTGAAGATCATTATGAAGAAGATCAGAATTTTGGTGCATAGGGTTGTGTCAACAATAAAACTGTGCTAATTTTGTGAATCATTTAAACGTTTCTGACACCCAGCAATTAAATATTACAGTACAATTAGTGCAACTGATTATCCAAATTAGAGACTGTTAGTTAGTGTTTCAAACTGGCATAAACAATGGTGCCTTGCTCAACACTAATTGGAAAAAATTAGGTCTTTATAAAAAATAATCTCTCACTTAAAATCAACTTCCTGTTACAGCAAGCTCAGTTTCTACCCAAAATGCTCATCCCTTTGTGAGCAATGCATTAGCAGCCAAAGTCTCCAACAGGATGAATTCTTAGTTGAACTCTACAAACAGGTCTAAACTGCTTTCTAATAACCAATATCATGGCTCATTTCATTTGAAAGCAAACACTGACAGCTCCCTTACAGCATTATTGATGGTCTATCAGTTTATTAGGCATACAGTTTCTTTTGTCAAGTCGATAAAAATAGCGTCATATTGCAATATCTAATTTAACCAACAAAGACTCCATGCCCACATCTACATTTTTACAAAACTCATAATGAACAATACTGACAGTAAAAGGAACTTTTATTCCTTTTAAAAAGACTTGTATTTGCATGTTGTCTTCCAAAACACAATGCTATAACCTCACAACACTTGCACTATAGTACATTATTTGAGATCTAAATCAAATGCATCGTATTACAAGCTCCATATATTTGGCTCTTTTGACATAGTAAACTTGCTTGGTAGCTCACCTGGTATAGTGCTCATAATAATCTTTTATTTAAATAACAGCATAAATCCCTGCTTATAATGTCGTAGGTTTGTCAGAAGAAATGATCGGTACACAACTGATTATTTAAAACTGGAACTTTTGAATTATCCCTGCTTTATCATTTGCTACCAGCAAATTATCACAAAGTATTGTGCTTCTTAGCTAATACTTTGAAAATATTTTTTTTCTGATTAGTTAAGATGCATTTTTAATACACAAATCTGATTTTGTTATTAATAAAAAGTCTAAAATCCTCGTTGAAACGTTTAAAATGTACGTTATTTTGACATTCTGATCATGCTCCGCCCCCTTTTTATTATTCGCACCTTGGACCCAACCAATTGAAGCTTCCCTGCAAGCTACTACGAATCGAATACTACACCAACAACAATCCCCAAAGCCAGGTCTTCACATCTTATATTTTATACTTATTATAAAAACAACAACAAAAACATATCTCAAGAAGTATACCGCTTTCTAAAACAGGCATGACGGAACCGACAGCGAGTTATTTTAAAAGCCAAAACGATGGCTAAAAAGTCTCCCAGCACTCCAAACGCCCACCTAAGCACACCTGGTTAGTTACAGCAGACCCTTGCCATTGTTTTCCTTCACATCCGCATCTTTTCAGCCGTGACACACTCCAGAATGAATCGCATATCTGGTTACTTACTGCAACAGTAACGTGCAGAAACGCAAACATGCGCGCGCCTTCTCTAGTTACAGATGCGCCGCTCAGAAGTTTCCGCGCAGGACTGAAGACAATAACATGATAACGAATGGATTGAGTTCATATAAAAAGACTGCAGGTTTTGAAAGAAAAGAATAAAAGTACAAGGAACTGTTACCATACCTTATTTCACAATATGCATGCACCCTCAAAACAATCGTCCTCACTTCCGACTCATACTTAGTATTTACATCCTTTGGAGAAAGGCTGAATAGTAAGCCATGTCCTTTTAGTCTCTATTCCCGGAGTAAGTACAGATCGCTGAATGGAAGAGCACGAGTGTGTGAGTGTGTGTGTGTGAGTTGCGCGCCCCTCCTCTCCGCGCTTTGCCTCACCAGCTCTGCGCGCTCAGCTAGTTGTAAACTGAGCCAAGTCTGCGCTTACATCACACATTACTATAGTGACTTCAAATCCCTATAACTCTCCACCCAAAATACCTGGCGGATCATCGCACAAATAGAAATACGCTTGTGGCTTGCAACGTCAAATGACTCCTTAATTGAATCAGAGATTTTTTTTCAGAGCTTTATTAATTTATTTACATTTTTGGAAACACTTTAGAAAAAGAACACATAATCACTATTAACTACGACTTCCCTTAATAAATTCCTAATTTGCTGCTTAATAATAGTTAGCAGATACTAGTTGTTAAGTTTAGGTATTGGGTAGGAGTAGGGATGTAGAATAAGGTCATGTTGAATTAGGCATTAATATCAACATTACTAATACATGCCTAATATTCTAGTAATATGCAATCTAATAAGCAACTAGTTAAGAAACCCTTGTTACCAAGTTTTCTTCATTCATTTGATTGTGTTTTGTTTATGTTTAAATAAAATAATAATATTAATTTACAATCATTATCACCTACATTTTCTGCGTTTGTTCTATATTTATTATGCCTAATTTGGTTGTCCATTTTCAAATAAAATATTTAACAGGCTATTCTACAAAAAACAACTAAACACTAGGGGTGATAATTATTTTGAACAAATAAACCTGTTTACCATTTAAAACATCCATGTTTTCAAATTAATAGTGACAACTGTACTTCATTTTTTTGCATATGCATAATTTTGTTGAATGTCAAGTCACTTTTATTTATATAGCGCTTTTACCAAAACAGATTGTAGCAAAGCACTAAACATATAAAATGGTAATGTATAATGACGAGAAATAAACTTTATCTATCAAATGCCGAGACGGTCTCTGTAGTCAAGACGATGGTAATCACGGGAATGTGACAATACACTTACAGACAACCAGACAAAATGTGACGCAACACTCCCTGATCTCTTTAGTGTGAGGTGAAGGGCAGGCGAAGGCTTACACAGCTAAAGTAAATGCTAAACTCCTCGTGTTAAGTGTGATTCAACGCTTTCCTGCTGATAGCAGTGTATCAGCCCCTACAAAATAAAGACACAGAACAGCTCATATGACACACATTCAATGCATCATGCCCTGATTAATGCAGGACTGAACAGTTCTGAGATAGTAACCAGCCCTACCTTTAAAACAAGATATGCTTTTATATTGTTGTGCAATTACTTTATAATAATATGTCTGTGTTAAGGATTGTAAAAGCAAATGATTGACCGCAGAAATAAGATACAGAGAAAAAAGGTTAGTCAAGTGTATGGATGACTGGGCACTAAACCAATCAAAATTCCTCTCTCTCTCTCTCTCTCTCTCGCTCTCTCTCACCCTCTCTTTCTCTGTATCTAAACTCGCCTTCACTGTTACAAACTCTCTCAAACACACTCTCACATTCTCCAGCCAAGTACTCTCATTCTTGAGAAGCTGTCAATCACCTTCATTGTTCTGCTGTGTAGGTCTTTAAGAGCAGGTGAGAGGCCTTTTGTTTTCAATCAGAGTAAACACACGCAACGCTCCCTCACTCACCCGCTGTGGGGAAGCGTTTGGCCCCTGCCCCCACCTTTTCTCTTTAATACCCCCTGGGGCAATCCAAATAACATTCCACAGGCCCACTGAGTGGATGAGTACGGGCAAAAACGAGTGGAAAGAGAACGAAGGAGCAAATGAGTGCATTTTACAGAAAGCATGTTGTTCTCACAATCTTGATATCGCAAATGATACATCTAAAAGTGTTATGAAATGTGTAAAATACATATAAATGATCTTGTGTTGTGGTATGAAGAAAACCATTGTCACATTAAACCAGAAATGTACATACTACTGGTTAAGGGTTTAGGATTTAAAATTTTAAAGATTATTTTAAAAGCATCTCTTATGTGCACCAAGACCACAAACATTAAGAATACTAGAAAAAATATTACAGTTTACTGGTCAAAAACACAGTAAATTGTGAAACTGTGAAATATTATTGCAATTTAAAACAACTGTTTTATATTTTAATATATTTTAAAATGTAATTTATGATGGTAAAGCTGAATTTTAACAACAGTTATTCCAGTCTTTAGTTTCACATGTTCCTTCAAAAATAATTATAATACGCTTATTTGCTATTCATTTTACTGTTAATATATTATCCATGTTGTGCTTTTTTTGTGGAAACTGTGAAAAGCTACCATTCAAGACCTTGAAGTAAAAAAGAAAACAAATTAAGATTTCTATTTCAAATAAATGCTGTTCTTTTAAACTTTCATTTCATAAAAGAATCCTGAAAAAAGTACAAGGATTTCCACAAAGATAATTAGCACCAATATTAACATAACATAAAAATTCAGCTTTGCCAAAACAGATATAAATATATTTTTTTTAAATTAAGAAAAACATTTATATTAAAATTTTAATAATATTTCATAATATTATAGTTGCTACAATATTTAATCAAAGCTCTGGTGTGCATAAGTCCCTAAAACCCAAACCTTTGAACAGTAGTGTAAGATTTGGTCAGTGCTAAACTTTGTCATTTGTCTTAAACATTCTGACTTGAGTGTGAAACAGGACAGAAAATGGAAATTTCAGGGCATGGCCTGACAACAAAAACGTGTCATTATGATATATGGCACAGACTTCAGTCCTCCGGCAACAACGGCTGGGCACAAGCACTGAAAATGGATTCTTTCGGCCAAAGGGAAAATGTAAAAAAAACCTCCACCTGTTCAGACTGAGAGTTCATTCTATTTACAACCTTTTTAAGTACTCTGTGGCTCTAGAGTTTGGTTGGTTAGGGGGTCGTAATAAGACAAAAACATTCCATCTTTTTAATATAAAAATAATGTAGCATATAATGAATAGAGCTAATAATATGAGTTGGCCGTGAGGTGATCCCTGTGGTCATACCTGAAGAATGTGCAGCGTAAGGACAGCGCACTGAATATAGTTTCACGTTGCGAGATGCGTCAGTCACTGCAGTTTTCACTACTTCAACTATATGGCTTCTATTTGATATTTGCAGCCAATAGATAACTCAGTCCTTAAGATCCGGATCAAAAAAAACCTGTGGACAACCATTAATGCCAGATACATTCTTCAGTAAAACTGCTGCAGTTTCCTGAAACCATTCAGCCACTGGTTATTGATTATATAAACATTTTCACTTGTTTTCCCAGCACTGCAACAGGGCATATTTGCATTGCATTTTTATAGTTGGCATGTTTTACCATATCTCTTTCAGTAATGTGACATGTATGCTATATTTATGAACATTAATGTGACAAAGTAATAGTAGATACTGAATGCAAAAACATATGCACACATAAAAAAATAAAAAATTAGAAATTTGGATTTGATCTATACAAGGTCCCAGAAATAAAAAAACAAATTATCATTTAGGAAAGACAACAAACATATTAGTGCTTCAAAATGATTATTTGAATTAAAAAATATTTTTTTTACATAATAGGCATATATGTATATGTATGTATACTGTGTATATTTATTATTTATTTATAAATACGCATGCATATATCTCAGATTTTTTTTTATATACATTATAATATGTTTTATATTAATATAAATGTAGATATACGATACATCTATTAATTATTAGATTATTAATCATTAGATTTATTAATTAGACAATGTATACATCTAATTATATAAAAATATATACTGTATATGTGTCTGTATATGTATATACAATAAAAACTTTTTGATGCAATTAATCATTAATAATCATGATTAAATGCACTATATAGATAGATAGATAGATAGATAGATAGATAGATAGATAGATAGATAGATAGATAGATAGATAGATAGATAGATAGACAGATAGATAGACAGATAGATATAAGCCTTATATAAGCCTTAACATTTCTGAAGGAAGTATTGCATAAGTGGCTATAATATGACATGTATGTGATACTCCACTATTATAAAGAGATTTAGCCCAGGGCTGTCACTCAGCTTCGTTTATGATGCTTAATACAGCTACTTCCACAAATCGGCTTCATATGCCTAGTTCAAATACACTTGCAGACAGATTCTTGACCTCTGGAGCTGACACTGGCACAACAGATAGCATTGACAGCAAGTGGTCTTCACCTGTTCTCGGAGTCTCTCCTGATGGCCCATGATGGCGGAGGCGTGGTGTGGGTACTTCTGTTTCAGATGTTCCAAAAAGGCCTCTCGTTTTTTATCCATATCTGAGGGCTGCATGGCCAAGATCTCCTGTGAGCTGCGCGCTCCGCCCACCGTGTGTCTTCGTGGAACCCCTGCACGGCTGGACTTGCCCTCACAGCGGCTACCAGGGCTGTTAGCGGAAACAACCTGATGTTTACGGGCCAGGTGCTTAGCGTCTTCACTGGAAGTCACCTTTAGATTTCCCTTCAGAGGTTCTAGGGAAAAAAAGACATAAAAGAGACAAATATGAGAATGTTTCCTTGTGGACAGCATTTGCACTGGGTATTAAGAAAATCTATACATGTACAGACACACACACACACACACACACACACTCGCTAAATAAACTTTTACAGATGTCAGAAAGATGATTCTCAGATGGAGCTGCCGGGACAAGATTTATTAAATAAAGATGTCAGGTTGATCATCCTGAAGCTAAAGTTTCCAAAAGCGTAAAGAAGCAAACATGTCCTAACAAAGCTAGCAGAGCGTTAGCGCTGAATGTTTACCTATGGGTGTTTCTTCAACTAGGTGCACTTTTAAACTTTTTGGTCATATTTTTAAAAAACCTTTAATTTTGGAGAAATTTCCCCTTCTTTGTCAAACTAACAATACAACCACCTTAAAAACTTTTTAAGACCTTTCTATTATGATTTTAAAATCATTAAATACTTTTCAACCTCTGTTTTGTCCTTTTTGCACACCCAAACTTCAAGTATGAAAATACATTTTGAAAATATGACTCATCTGGTAACTCTTAATGTACCTGAATTAAGTGCTAGTAAAATAATAAAAAAATGTTGTAGTATTTAATGTGAGACCACCAGCAATACTACTTTTTATACAAAATATAGCTGTCACACACTCAGCTGTCATTTCCACCACAACACTGTCATTTCCTTTTAAAAAGTGTGTGTTAAAGATGGTTATTTAGATGGTTTCTGGGGAAATGTTCAGTGACGTTGGAGCACATGTTGGACATGGAGTGAAAACAAAATTTTCATTAACAAAAAATAAAGAGTATTTTGCATACATGAAATCATGCATACATATATTTTGAAACTTTTTTGTATTTATATCATTTTTATTATATTATAGTTATATTACTTATATAATATATTATAATATAAAGATGCCACCTAAGAAAAGAAAAGAAAGGGCACAGGACTTTAGGGACAAAATAAAAGCTGACCCTTTAAAATATGAAGAAAAAGAGACAAGAAGAGATACCTGAGAAAAAAAGAAAAAGGAGTAGTATAATGGAGATATTTATACTGGCATCATACAGGATACTGATGTCTACAGTGGCCCTCTGGTTAAAACAATGAGCCGTGTTGGAATCATTAGTTTTGTGTGTGTGTGTGTGTGTGTCTGTGGTTTTGTGTTTGTTTGACAATTTTTTTTTGCCTTGCCATGAGTTGTGTCAGTTATTTAACCACTCATATGTGAGACATTAGTTTTATACATCAAACTCACACAAAAAAACAGGTGTTGTTCTGTTTAATGACTTTGTGGATTGAATTTAATGAAAGTTTAAAGTGTTAAACTAGTACAAGACGTATCTTTCCATTTTGTCTACTGCATACGTTATGTGCGTTTACCAGATGATCCAGTGAAGTCACTTAATATTAAATAAACTTATTTTTTTTCTTCACAAAAAAACGTATTGTTGTAGCTTCATGGTATAACAGTTAAACCACTGACGGCAGATGGAGCATTCAGACGACTACTTTCATCCTTCTCTGCACCTTGTCAGTGGTAATTGCTTGGCAGTCAGTGGGACAGTCACAAGACTCCTGGTTTCCTTCAAAAATCTCTTCAAAGATTAACAAAGCATTTACTGGTTTGAAATGACATGAGGGTAGGTGATTTAATGACAAAATGTCATTTTTAGATTGAGTAACCCTTTAAGACTTTTTCTAATAAATATCTCTACTGTTTCTCTACATACATTTGAATGCATTGTCATTTCCAACACACCGTCATTTCCACCACCACACACATTTAAATCATCACACATTAAAAATGTATCCACAATCTTTGAAGAGATCACGCTCTACTTAAAAAAAATAAAAACTCAAGTTATGTATTTTCTAATAAGATCTTACCCAAACCAACATTAACTTTCAGAATGTGACAGTTGTACAGTTTAGCCTTTGGTCTTTAGGGCAGTTAATTGATCCCATTGACAAATCTATAATCATTGTACATTGTGGAAAACTGGTAAAATTAGTTACAAAAATGATCTTGGACAATTCTTAAGTGGCATAAGTTATTATATTTTTAAATAACAGCTGTATATTGAGATGTGGTGGAAATGACATCTGTTCATTACAGGTTGGAATTTTTTTTTAATATTAACAATTTTTTTTGTAATATTAGTTTGTCCTCATAAGTCAGCCGTACACGGTGCAAATTCAGACAGTCGGAAGACCGTATGGCCACACACACGTCATGAGTGACTTTGTTTACAGATGCAGTGGTACACGGCACGATTTTAAAACCTTCCGATTTACGAGGCAATCACATTCATGCGCCAAAACCATGGACTCTGAGCAATGGCTTAAGAAAAAAAAAAAAAAAAAGAAAGCGAAGGGCATGGCAAAGAGTTTGGCTGAAGGGCAGAGAATGAAATCAATATTGACAGATCCTTTTTTATGTATTTTTACTATTTATTATATTATTTTAAAGGCTGCTCGATATATCATACAGTGCTCGCAAGTTTAGCTTTAGTTTCTCGATGGTCTAAATTCTCTGTGGCGCTGCCATATTCATATTCCTTCTTCTGTGGTTTTCTTTTTTAGTTTCTGATTGGTCATTTCCAGTTTGCTCAACAAATCGGCTTGTTCAACACACGTCACGCTTTCAATCCGACAGCTCCCAAAGTTTTTTAACATGTTTAAAACTGATTGTGAGATCGGAAAGTGCTCGGAAGGCACTCTGCTCGTCTCGTAATTTCTCACACACCATACAAGGCCCATCCATTCGAGAAGAGACGATTTCCTCCGATAACCAAAAAAATCGCATGGGAGCTCTTACAACTTCAAAAGTTGCACCGTGTACGCCCGCCTTTACAGAACTTAAAACTAGACAAATTATTTCAACTTATGAGACTGTGTTATGTACTTTTGAACAAGTTTTTTTTTCCACTTCACAAGGCTAAAAGTGCTCCTAGTTGAAGAAACACCCTTATATCATAATGACACACACACCCACAAGACTATCAAAATATCATTAGACAAAATCGAATGCTAGAGAGACAAAAGCATTCAGTCATATTTAGTTAGTGTCATGAGCGCTAAGATAATCGCAAAAGTTCTGAGGAGAAAAATACTTGTCAGCAAAACTACTGTTTGGAATGACCTGCCTCTCTGATGTATTGCCTACGTTGTAAAGCTGGCACGCAGATGTTTGCACCTAACATGGGCAGTTTTTCCTCAATAAAGATTTGAGATACGGCCCAACTGGCCATATATAAGGTGAGAAATTGCAGGATAACATTAACTTTCGCACAGTGCTCTGTTGTTTACCATAAATGCTCATTAAAAGGTCAATAAATCTCCAGAAGTGTAAGAGTGTAAGGTTGAGAAATCCTGAAACCCATCCTCCTCCCCTGTACGCTTAGTGTCACAGGACAGCAATCTATCAGGTCTATATATAACTGCTAAGCTGTACACACACACTCGTACACACAATCTCAAAGTAAGTCAACAAGAAAATCAAGAAAGCCTGTTCTATTCAGCAAACGTTCAACCCTGGTTTTGCAACCTTGCTTTATCACATCTACATCAGCGTCACGGAGCCCTTACCTTCCCCAGGCAGGTCTGTCCTATTCTCTTCTCCAAGTTCCGCCATGCTCTCCAAGACAATGACCCTACAGACGCTGGATTTAAGAGTCTGTCTGTAGAGAGCAGCTGTTGGCCAGATTCCACAGCCTCTCACATGAATGAAAGACACTTTAGCAGTTTACTTTAATGGAGTCTGGATTAGTCTCAACTCTTGATCAACTGTAGAAACTTGCAAATTGAAAACACCCCACTGCATGCTGAGTGTGCGGGAGTCTGTGTGTGTGTGTGTCCTCATTCCCAGACCTAAAAAGGTGATGGTGACTTTAACGTTCCCATGTAAAGCTTAGCGTGGGGCCCTCGCCAACAGGTGCTAGATCCACACTTCCTCTCTCCTTCTCTCCTTTGCCTTTTTTTTCGCAATTGTCTCATTAAATGTTAAGCTCTTTTAAGGTTTTTATTTTTGCTTAATGTATTGGCAGTCCACAAATAAAGTGTAAAATAATGTAAGAACAAATAACAAAAGACTCGTGAACGAAAGATCCTAACCCTTTAGAAAAGAGTTAGGAAGATAACTTAATGCTATATGTTGCTTTATACATTTTAAATAATGTATATGTTTTTTTAATAGAGATTTTTTCAACTGAATTTTTTTTTCCCTCCAGTAAAGTCGTATAATAGTACTTTGTACTATTCGTACTACTTCGTATAAATGTACTTTTATCCCACACAGCCTCAGTTTCACTAAACTGACTAAGCTTGGCAGACATTAAATAAACAATTAAAATATATTATCAAAGCTGTGATTATTGGTTAGTAGTTATTAATCAATTTTAATTAATAAAATATTTCTCATTCTCATTCAGGTAAACTATGTTTGTCTGACATTTCTTATAATTCTTTATGTAAAAAAAAAAACATAATTTAAAAACATAATTACTTTTACTTGCAGCCTATTTATAGTGCTTCCTATAAAAGTCAGTTACTTCTGTTTGGTCGAACCTTTTTTTCCTGATACAGTGTGTCTAATGTGAAGTGATTGTGAAAGAACTGTAATCCTTCAACAGCTGAATGTGGGCGGCTGCTCCACAGCTTCATGACATGTAGATTATTCAATGAAGGGTATTTTAAAATGTTTCAAATATCTTCTATAATCCTATTCAAGTCTGCCATTACATCAAAGAGGCATAGGAAAATGTCTGTGTGTGGAAGCATGCAGTGTGTAATTCATAGTGATTCTGTCAGCTCAGGCAGACAGATGAAAACTAACTAACTAACATAACAAATGGAAAGCAAAGAACCTCTTGTACGCTCTTGTAAGTCTTATATTGTTGTTTTTGCTAACTAAACACTATTCCTCATGTTAGGGTATGGACGCCATGTTTTATTTGACTTAAAGGAACACTCCACTTTTTTTGAAAATAGGCTCATTTTCCAACATCCCTAGAGTAATACAGATGTTTTTTACCGTTTTTGAATTCATTCAGCCGATCGCCGGGTCTGGTGGTCCCAAAATTAGCATAGCTTAGCATAAATAATTGAATCCGATGGGACCAGCTAGCGTCACACTATAAAATGACTAAAGAGTTTTGATATTTTAAAATTTATTTAAACCTATTTAAAACTTGACTCTTCTGTAGTCGCATTGTGTACTAAGACTGGCGGAAAATGCAAAGTTGTGATTTTCTAGGCTGATATGACAGAGTAATGTTCCTAGTCATATCAGCCTAGAAAATCCACAACTTTGCATTTTTCAAATTCAAAAACGGTAAAACACATCTGTATTACTCTAGGAATGTTGGAAAATAAGACTATTTCCAAAAAAAGTGGAGTGTTCCTTTAAGAGGTTGTGTATTTTGCATACATTTTTCACCCAACAAAATACTGAAAATGTATATTCGTGAAATATCCTGTGCAAACGCTGAAAATGTTAGCATTTATTATACACTCAGGTTACATGTGCAATTAAAATAACTGGGAGATATAACTATGTTACTATCATATTATTCCATTTATATAACACATTTCTACCTTTAAAAGTGAACACTTCAAAGACTTTGTCTTATTTTTTCAAACATTTCAACCATGGTACAATGGTTTTGTACAATAAACAATAATTGACAGCGGTGTTGGAGAAACATCTGTTTTAAATTATTTTTCCAAGAAACATGCCGTTTCATGAAACTTTAAAACTGTGAATCCTGATCCCTTTTTTAAATGTATTGTATGAGCAAATCCCAACATATATTAAAACAGATAAAGATGATAAAGATTGCAGAAAAACTTGAGGAAATGTAAGTTTTAAAACCATTTTCCTAGCATGTTTTAGAATCATGATAGGCATTGAGAGCATGTTTGGAACTTGTAGTATATAGGAATTGTGGCCTATACGGTGGTCCGCTACCGGAATTTCCGTTAGAAAAAATAAAGCAATGTGAATCAGAAAAACCCAAAGATTTGTGCCAAGTTTGGTTGACCTTGCTCGAAACCTTTTAGAAGCCTTCGAGTGAGAAATGTTAATGTCATCAGAAAATGAATGTGCCACAATTAGTTTCTCTAAGACTTAAGCATGTTACTTGTCTAATTATTTTTTTTTTCAATCATACAAAAGTATTTTTGAAATATATTAGTTTAGAGAATTACCCTATTACAGTGCATTGTAAACATGGATTATGGATTTTTGAAACAGTCACTGAGGACATTAAACAAATTTGTTTATTCATCCTTCAGTTTCCAAAGCTAAAGTAAATCTATAAACTCCATAAAAGTCATTTAGTTGTTACAGTTGTCATCAGCACCTCTCATATCTACCAAAGCACCAGTGACCTTCTGCAAGATGTTGATTAAGCTCTTCCTCATCACACATATTCCCCATTGCTTACTTCCCCCAAACCACAAGCCTAAACAACACAATTCTCCTCCACCAAACCACACAATCTTTGCTTTCTGATTAAAAAAACCTCACACTGAACAATGCTGAGGAAGTATAACCACATCCCTCACACTTCCCCTGTAAAAACACTTTTTAAATCCATTCCAGTCTTCTTCACCTCCTTTAACTGGCAATTTCTGGTCACAAGACACAATGGCCTGACACAGAGCTGTAAACCGAACAGGGCATGTGTCTTTAGTAATGAGATGTGTTGTGTGTGTGTCGGTGTGTGTATTCCGGTTCGTTCGGGGTCACTGGTGTAGGGTTGTGCTCAGTAATGGATTTATGGAGGAATGTGTGCTACCACTCATAAACTTTCATCTCCTCTCTCTAAAAACCATGTACTTCTCTCTCTTTCTGGTTGGACAGAGATCTTTTGTGTGGCTGGGGATATTGTGTTACTGCAGACAGTGACTGAGTAAGAGATGAGAGTCTCATATAGTGAGATAAGTGAATCTTACACACAGAATTTTAAACACATCTCACAAAAATGAATTCTCCTACATATGATTATCCTACTATTAATGTGTGTTCAAAAAGTATGTTTAATAAGCTAATCCCAAGCTCATTTTCAAGTTCTTGAAAGTTCAGTTTGGTGGTGCAAATTGACACACACACACACACACACACATAGACATGTTGGTTTTTGTGATTTATGGGGACTCTCCATAGGCGTAATGGTTTTAATACGGGACAAACTGAATGTGGTATTGCCCTGCACTGACCCTTCACCAAAACCTACCCCTTACAGGAAACTGTGCATTTTTAGATTTAACACAATTTAGTGTGTTTTTGAAGCCTTTTGAACTACGGGGACACTGACAATGTCCTCATAAAATACCTACATATTGTAATACCTATGTCATACCCATGTCATTATACAAATTTGTGTCCTCATAAACCACATAAACCCGCCCACACACACACACACACACACACAAGTGGTCCTTTTGTTATAATCTGTGCAACACAGAGACAGTCAATGAATTCAACAGCCAGACAAAAACACACATAAATGATACATACATGTCATTACATAACAAAAATTCATCATATCCGGGATATTTTAACGCATAGTGCCTGGTTAACACTAGACTTTGCTCTTAAAGAACAGGACATGATGTCACATTCTAGGACAGATCTGTGTATTAATCTGTGAGGTCAATCAGTCACACTCGCTCACATCTCGTGTTACCGTGGCTTAAGAGACACAGAAAAGTGAGAAAGTGTAGTTCAGGTACCTTGTTGTCACTGGCTGTGATCATGTTTATGTAGTTGCTGATCAGTTTGAAGGTGAAACCTCTGTCCATTAATGTGAAGCACCGCTGAAGAAAAGAAGGGCATACATTTCAATTAATATTTATTGCAGCGCATTATTATAAACAGATCTTCTTTAGCTGCATCTGCAGCACAGTATCAGCAGCGTTCCATACTTTTTCAAGTAACTAGTAAAGTACTGCATTACAAGAAAATGTCCAGTTTTGTCTTTTTGTATCTAATCCCATTTTGTCTTTGCTGATGATCCAGTTCATACTAATAAACAAAAATGACTTTAGATTAAAAAAAAAAAACAATTGTGCTTCATTGTTTTTCTCCTGCGTTCTACTGTACAGACGTGAATTTACTTTTCCTTCTTTTTTATATTAAAACCACAAAAGCAAGCACTGTTTATATTGAGAAGTATTGTAAAAGTAACGCACCACATTACCACAGAACGGCAACAATTCATTTTTAGGGAGTAATTAACTTTTAAAAGCAACTTTCCCCAACACTAAATAAATGAACCTTTTCATGTAGTTTTCTGCATCTAATGTAAGTATTTACTCATGCACAAATATTTCAAAGTCTTGCTGCTGACCTTCACAAAGGCTGCTATGGCCATATTAGCGCTGCGTGTCTCCTCAGCCAGCTCTTTGTTCTTCCAGTAGATGTGATCCGACATCACCATGATCAGGGTCTCCAGGCGACTTTGGAAAGTGCCAGGAAATCGCTGCGGCCGAGGAAGCTGAGCAGACACACAAACAGGTTTAACAGTGTGAAAGATGCAGGAGCAGTAGCACACACTCAAGGCAAGTGACACGACCAGAGGGTGGCGCTAAAACACGAGTTCGTTCCGTGACCCTGACAGGTATTGTTGTGTTGGTTTTATGTTGCTTCGGGTACATATTGAGGCGGGTCATGATTCAAAAATCAGGGGACTGTCACTAAAAGTTCTGTCATGCTGGAAATATCCTCTTCAACAAACACACCGTAGTGTTAACAAACGCAAAACATTTCGTAATATTTAACTTCCTTATATACAGGTTTGAACAGTTTTAAGTGAAAAGGAATAAAAGACGCTAGCGTTTTACTGCCTCTAGTGTTTTTTTGATCTGAAAACTACAGCAATGCAACTGAGAAAACTATAGTGTGACCCTAATTATAAGTTATTGTTTAAGGCTGGCTGTATACTGATAATAAAGGAATAGGAGTAACTTATTTAAGCTTGAAGTCATGTCTGACCTTCAGCTTGTGTGAGTCCAGCAGATGCTGCGTCATCGACTTCACGATGATCTCGAGAAAGAACCAGGAGAACTGCAGAAAACCACACAGATGTTAAAACAGTCCATCCCTTCTGCAAGAGAGAGACGTGATGCTAGCTCACCTTCAGGATATTGCGTATGACAGACTGGTCGTTGCTCTTCAGGTCAGAGGTCATGCCCTTGGCCAGCTCTTCGTGAACCGTTCTGAAGCCGCACGCTTCAGTCTTAAACACAAACTGGATAAACAAACGCACACATATGACACGCTTCCACAAGAACTCTGCACCAGCAACTTTCATTATTATTATTAATGATCATTTATTCAAACGTGTGTTTGGTTCTAAAACAACTTTTGTGATTCAAGAACAGTTTGTGTAGGGGATCATTTACAGTGTGATATTATCTGTACAGTATTATCACAGTATGATTACTGTTCAGAAACTACAATGAATCAAGTATTTCAGACATAAATATTTATCTTTCATGCACTTCATAAAATAACCAAACTATTTACAATTCATTGTGCAACTCTTTTTAAAAATTGTGCATTTAAGAGAAATTTTTCAGACAGATTCAAATGTAAAATCGGCTTCTACTATAAATAGCTATTTGCAGCAGCTGAGAGATGCATGAGTGAGACTCCGTATAATGTACCTTTATATAAGAGTGCAAATAGTGGCCCAGGTTCTCCTCGTGGCACTTGCCTAGGATGTGCACCAGGACCCTGACGGAAAACAGATTTACATGTTATATTAAATCTGAGGTGTTGATGGAGTGCGTTCAGAAGAGAGCTTATACCTGGTGGTGCTGGTGGACACTTCATCCGTGTCGTTCTGAGTGAGCACTGTAAAGAGCTGGTTGAAGATCACAGGGAGGAAGCGAATTATCACATGAATCCTCTCCATACTCAAGAGGCCCTGAGAAGAGAAAGATGTGAAACATATTTAGGATGAATAGTAGTGAAACTTGTCTTCTTTAACTACAGAAAATTTTTCAAATCTGGTTTTAGTGCAATGTCTTGTATATTGAATTAGATCTTATTTGGCAATCATTAATCAGCTATGAATAAAAAATTATGCAACTTAACAAAATACAGCATAAAGTTTCCTATTGCAATCCGCTACATGTCTGTCTCTAGACAAAATATTATAAATATGTATAAAATAAGCTGCAATTATGTCTATATATATATATTTGCACTTCCTCACAGATTTTCAGCTCCTGGTTAAGGCCCTGAACACACTTACTTTAAGGCAGTTGAGGAAGTTTGAGGTAGGAGGTTGAGAGAGGTCTGCCTCTCGGTTTTGGCACTGCTGGAAGAAGCGGTTTAGATGGGGGTCCTGCAAAAAAACCACCCCATGCGAATTATGAAATCACAAACCATAAGCAAGATTACAGTCAATTTTAGTCTGAGACTGTGGCTCTTTTTCACCTGAGTATTAACTGTAGAAAGCACCAAAGTAGACACTCTGAAGATGGGCTTCCCGCCATCGACCCACTTCACATCCGAGCCATTCTGCATAAACACATGGAAAGATCACATAATGTATCAACCATTTTTACTGGTTCACCATCTGTTTTTACAGATTCTGATCGTCGTTCATTGATTAACTCTTTCTTGTTTGGCCCTTTCAGTGTATATATCTTTATACATTTACTATCAGAAACAGAAGTCATCATAGTTGTCATAAAATCCATTTGGAAATCTAATATACATTGCCGTTTATGAAAAGTTAATCTGCCGTTTGTTACCTATAAAGTAATTTATTTAAGAAGGTTATTTATATTTATATTTATATATGCAAACTTTATTGAAACAATACAAATATATATGTTTCTACATTTGTTTAAAGTGTCTTTAATATTTACTTATATAATTTAAAAATGTAGTGAGAGGTTTTACGATGGGTATACTTGTGCACAATATGTTCAATATACAGTATTACACATGCATAAACACACTATATATTTGAATGGGATAGAAATGTCAATGTTCCAATTCATGCGACAATATATTTCATATATGGAAGTGTAATATATTGCCCATGTGACTAAAACAAATTCATTTTCTCCAATATAAAAAAAATCTATACTGAAATTTTAATTACATTGACAAGAAGAGAGAGAGAGAGAGAGATCAAATTTGCTATCAATCCCTTCAGTTGCTTATTAAAAATTAGTTTCTGTAATTTAATGCCAAGGTTGATTAAAACGACATTTTCTTGCACTTTTCACACTGGCATTTTTGCACTCACTTTAGAGGATGAAGGCTCTTTGATGTGTAGATATCCACCAGGCAAAGAGCACGAGACTGGAATACTGAAGTCCTGAGAGGAAACACGTCCATCCTTCAGAAGAGCCAGCCATGCATAGCCCACTGTAACACACACACACACACACACACACTGTCAGGGCACTATACAGCACACACACACACAGCACTGGTGCACATACCTGGTGTCTCAAGAGCCTCTTTCTTCTTGGAGCTGGTCTTGGCATTGATGTCACAGGTCACATGATAGAAGGAGAAGAGTAAATGGTGTTTCTCATGGAGATGTGTGGGCAGCTCGATCTTCACCTGATCACGCGCATCACAACAAACAGTTTAAAACCAGCAGCTCTCATCTGAACGTAACCTACAAAAGCACTTAAAAAGAACATTTTGCAAACCTCATCATAAAAGTCTGGGTTCTGTGAGTGATGCAGAACTGTGGAGCACGCAGTTGTGGTAAATACTGGACCTCCTGGCTTTCCATAGATACACTGTGGAAACGGATTCGCAGCATTTCTATTCAATTCTAAAGCAGAGGTTGACGGAAACTGATGGAAACTTGTGTTATGTTACCTTAAGTGGCTTGGCATGTTCTTCATCTGAGCTTCTGAACTCCACGTAAACAGCAATGTTTCGAGCCTATCAAATAAATCACATGACATTGCAACGACATCTATTAATGCATGCTGGGAAATCACCAATCATTAACATGTGCAATACATTTGACATTATGGCCACCAATTCTCATTATTAACTGTGACTTCTGCAACAATAAACTCCTAATTACTGCTTATTAATATAAGGGAAGTTATTAAGTTTAGGTAGGAAGGGGATTAAGAATAAGTGTAACATATGTGCTTTATAGTCACTAATGCATATGGTAGAAATATACTTGCTAATGAGCAACTAGTTATTAGTGAGAACTGGCCCCTAAACTAAAGTGCTTTGTAAATTCTTCAGTCAGTCTTGTTTGTGTTGTTGGGACAGCATTTGGAGCACTCTTTTGGTCTGACATGGGCAAGTTTATTTCATTTTAATTTATTCAGATGTTGTAGTATTTGTGACTCTACAGGTCCGTTCACAGCAAGGGTGATAACTACAGTATAAAGATAACAATATTAGAGTTGTAAATGTTTAAAGAAATTTAATCCTTCCGAGAAATCTGAACTCACAAAAGTTTTCACACGCCTGCAGATGACATGCACTAAACGCTAATCTGAGACCTCCAAGACAATAAACTCTGACCCTCAGGACCGAAAACAAACACCATGTGACACAGTCGTTCACTTAATGGCCCCCCGAGTCCCTACCTCCCACTTCACATTCTTCTCCCCAAGAATCTTCATGGAAAAATCACTAAAACCCAAAGTGTCATAGTTTGTGAAGATATGGTTTTTCACTGTCATATTTGATGTCATTCCAAAGGTATTAACCCGATGGATACAGTGGTCTCAATTTCACAGCAGTCACTTACAGTATTAAAACATTATTGAAAGTTTATATAGATTTGGGTTTGCAACCAAGAGGCGTGTCCTTCACTAAGGGACAGATGGTAATCCAAACAGGTGTAGGCCTAAGGCCAGGAGAACTGGGGGTTGCGGGAAGATATAACAAACAAATGAGTTTTTGTGATTAAATGTTTGTGTGAGTGTTGGTCTGGAATATAAGGTGGGATAATGAAACAGTTCAGGAGGACTTTCTCTGTTAGCAGAATGGCCTCCACTCCGTCACAGTGCTCCTCTGATCGTCAGGTATGCTTTCCTTTAAATTGGAACTGAGTTGAATTTCACATTGTTTAAGTACGTAATTGGCGTGGTTTATCAAAGATCATGCATTCTTTTAAATTGGAACTGAGCTGAATTCTCAATGTTTAAATTATGTAATTTAATTTAATAATTTTACCCGAGGAATATTACTCCACAGAAGTGCTGGGAAGCGAGACACGACACCTGAGCCCAAGTAGGTGGGACCTTACAGCGTCCACACCAGTGGATGATATTGTCTGTTTATTGTAAGTGCATGTGCGTCTGCTGCTTTAAATTTTCAAGTTTGTTAAAGCAGGATGGATTCTGATTGGCTGTCAATGTTCGTATCGTTCATCATCTGGAAAAAATAGCTCTGAAGGTGATTCCAAAGATATTATTTCTCTGTGCCTTTATCGTTGTCATTGTGGTGTGGACTCTGCTATTCTTTAATACTAAGAACAATTTGTAGAACTATATCTTCATCGTTATCTTTGTAGCTATTGTGCTTGGTCCTTGAACGGTCCTTAAATGTCTGTGATTTCCTCACCTTTGCGAAGCTCTTCTGGCTGTCGTACTTGAGGTGTTTGGGGTAGATGTACATGTGATTCCTGTAGACTCTGTAAGGCTGGGCAAACTTTGAGGAGTCCTGCAGGAACTCGTCCACCTCCACCGTGGCAGCATGAAGAGCGCAGTCCTCGAAGGGCTTCAGAGCAACGTACGAGGACGTCACACAGTCTGAGGAACAAAACATAAACCTGAACAACATTTACACTCTAAAAATACTTCATCCACCTCTGATATATATATATATTATTTTTTTAACCCAGGTGCTGGGTAGTTTTTCCTAAACTCTAAAAAAAATGCTGGGTTATTTTTTTTCCACCCAGCTTGGTTCAGCTTGTTGGATAATTTTAGTGGGTTATTTTGTATTTATTTATTTTTACCCAGGTGCTGGGTAGTTTTTCCTGAACTGATGGGTTATTTTTTTTAAACCCGATTGCTGGGTTTTTCCTAAACTCAAAAAAATGATGGGTTATTTTTTTATTCCAGCTTGGTTAAGCTTATTAGATCTTTTTAGTTTTTTGGATCATCTGTTTTAAAAATGTTTTACTAAGTTGGTGGTGATTGAAATGCATTTTGCCTTGCATAACATAAATAGATTTATTCGTTATAATACTTAGTTCAATTTAATTTGATGGTAAAATATATTCTATAATCTCAGTACTAATTGTTTATGGACAGGTTTTGGAGTCAGTTGCTGCAGCTTCATTGGCTCAGATTTCTGTGACATGAAAATTATTGCTATTTTTGAGAATGGTTCAATACATGTAAATTAAAATGCTACTTGTTTTATTTTTTAAATGCTTGTAAAATATTGTCTGTAATATTGTATGGTAATATAGTATTATTGTAATATAGTATACTAAAATAGTATAGTAATATAGCATGTAACAGTGTAAATTCAGTTTGTCTTGTATTTTGTCTATGTGCACTCTAAAAAATGCTGGGTTAAGTACAACCCGGTGCTGGGTAAAATATGGACAAACACAGAGATTGGGTTGTGTTGACCCAGCGGTTGGGTTACTGCACAAAAGCTGGGTTAAACATTTTACTTGACTGTTTGTTGAAAACAACTGAATTGTTGGGTTTGTGCACATTTTTCCCAGCAATGGCCTGTTTTTAACCCAGCATTTTTCATTACTACTGTTGCCTCTAGTAAGTGTGCGTGTGTGATTTGTTATTTCCAATATAATACATTTTAAACAGCAGTAGGCTTAAATAAAACAAACCAGCAAGTTTTAACATTACCACAACCAGCAGGGTCAAAATAACCCAGCATGTGCTCTGTGCAATATTTACCCAGCACTGGGTTGCCAAATCTGGGTTGTTTTTAACCCAGCATTTATAATGTGCATGAGTAAAATTGCATAATGCTTCAGTTGGGCTTCAGATGTGAGGATGTTTGTATTGGTTGGACGTACTGGGACACTCCATGGGAACACAGTCTACATTGATTTCAAGGTTTCCAGGGATGATCTGGAGTTTGCTGGCCTTCTCTGCCCTGTAAAAAAACACTTGATTTTACTGAGGTCATTTATGAAGAGGTGTGATTTGTGAGCGTGACTGAGTTTGTACCTCCTGTACTCTGTGATGAGCTTGATGAGGTCTTCTGTGGAAATCTTGTTGCTCTCCTGTTTGAAGAGAGGAGAGAAGCGGCTTTCCCTGTCCACTGTGCCCTGGTTGTCCTTGAATACTGACCTGGAATACACAGACAGAAGAAATGCATGATTGAATTTAAATAAACTGTTAATAGTGCAAGAGCTTTTTTGTAGAGCGTTTGTTTCTGGCAAAGCTGAAGCAGCAGAGAAGGGAAAACAAGCTCCCTTTAGGATTCCCTTACCTTACAGTCCAGGCAAAAGGCATGCGGTACTTTCCAAGCTTGCTACAGAACTGCTTATTGGATTTCAACATCTTTTGGACAGTCTGGAACGAGAAGAGAAACTGGAGCTCAATGCATCTGAGAAAACTAAATAATAAATCTCTACTGACTATAGATCACATTAGTGCTTGAGTCAGTATTCGGTGTATTTCTCCTAATGCCACATGTAAATATATCTAAATGCTATTGCATAACTGGCATTTAGTAAGAACCAAGGGACATTGGCAAACACTGGTCACTGGTTCTGGTCGTTGCATTTTTACATTTTTATATGTTTATGTTTAATATACTAAAAATGATTTCTCCCAACATTAGAAGCTTCCTTAAGTATACATAGCAACATAAGTGTATTCTGAGAATGTTGATCTGCATGCAGAATTTTTACAAAAATGTTTTCTATTAAAGTTATATCAATATTGCTAAAAAAAAAAGAACCTTCCATAACTAGTACTTCAAGAACATTCAAGAAACTTTTATGTTACACTTATAAAACTGTAAAAATCGTTAGTGAAAGTCTGATATAATGCTAATACTTTTGTCCATATATTCCATTACCTCCATGCATTTAGCAGACACTTTTATACAATGACGCACATCCATTTAAATGACATACCTTGCTGGAATCTGTGTTTTTAATGTAGGGTTCTGCTCCACTGGAAATATTTCCCATCAACACTTTCTCCAACCGTGCCACCATCACGATGTCTGTATGTGGGTTGGTAATGGAGAAAATGGCCTGCAGGAAGGATCAAGCACACAAACTGATGAACACAGATCTCTTCTCTGTGCAGATCCAGCTCTGTATCCACGGGCTCCTGAGCTGTTACCTGTTTGGGGAAGCTCAGCCAGTTCTCCAGCTCCGAGCTCAGCTGGCAGTCCTCAGTCTTCTTCTCCTCAGACGAGGTTAGGCCGTTCTCCAGCGGAGCACCTTCAGACCCTTGATCTCCTGCTCCAGAAGAGCTGCTGAGCATCTGCCGCACAACCTCGTGGTTTAGGTCCACGTGAAAGTCAGCGGAGACCTTCCTGCCCTCCCGTATGTCCAGCAGAGAAACCGTTACGAAGAAAGGCTCGATCTACGAAAAACAAATAAAAAAACACTCATTGCTCTTATCAAGTAAATGTCATAACAATGTCAAGTAAGATCATGATTTAAGAATATTTAGATATAAAAAAAAACTGAAAACATTTAATGAAATCTGTTCTTATGAATGATACAGATTCTGTGAACCACTGTAGATGGATGTGAGTGAATGTCTGTGCAGTCGTACGTTGGTCACAGGCTCGGAGTCGGTCTCGGTGATGCAGCCCTGCAGCGTGAGGTTGAGCGAGCGGCAGGAGATCATCAGTCTCTTCCCGAGCTTCTCATCGAACGGCTGGACAGAAGCAGATTCTCCAAACTCCATCCTGGAGCTCCTCAAAACCTTCAAACACAAAGCACGCGTTCCTCACACACCTAACTAACAACCACAACCGTCCTTACACAACACAACCTGCTCCTGAAACAGAAGACGTACAGGAATATCAGGATCCAGAGAGAACAGGTTCAGTCTTTCCTCTCCGCGGCCAGCTCTGGCTGATTCCTCTGTCTCTGAGATGTACTGAAACACACAGCATCAGTGTTCATCATGTGAAGATATCATTATTACATCTGCATATATACATGTGTGGCTTCTATATACATTAGTGCTGTCGAACAATTAATCCTGATTAATCACATCCTATATATATATAAATATAAATACACTTTTTGTTTACAAAATATATGTATGTGTGCTGTGTATATTTATAATGTATATATAAACACACACACACACACGCTTGTATACATTTCCGAAAAATAGGGTATGTTTATAAATTAAATATAGTTATACTGTATATAAATTACATGAATATAAATATAGATATGTAAGTACTTACAATTAACTAAATGCTTATAAATAAATAATATTTTCAAACTATGTACATGTATGGGTGTGTGTATATAAAAACAAATTAAATATACACAGTACACATACATATATTATGCAAACACAGCTTTATTTTGTATATATATATATATATATATGAACACTGAAAATATATTCATCTTAAACCTTCATGTACTAAAATATATTTATAAATACAGAGGTCAAAATATATTTTTGAATGCTTCTAAAAATATATATATTTATACATTTAAAATTCATTTTTAAAAATATACAAAAAAGGACCAACAATATATTAGTAGAAAATACATTTGCATAAATAAATTGAAAAACAAATCTAAAAAAAAATTCTTTTGCATATTTGAAAATCTATATTTTTGTCGAATGTGAATGTGTGTTTATAATGGAAGCAGGCCTGATTTTAGCTCTGATTTAATAACTGTTCAGCGGTGAGTGAATCAAGGCCCAGTTCCTATTTTCAGAAAAAGGATGTAATGGTGGTGTGTTTAGGATGTAAGGAGCATTCATTACCTTGGCCAGCTCAGGGTGGATTCCGTTTTCAGTTGTTTCCTCATTTTTCTGAACAGGGACATGATTGAGTGATGCATCGATGATCTCTGAACAACAACAAAGAAACATTTGAGCTGAAAACTGTCACACGTATGTGGATTTGATCACACTGTGTCTGTGTCAGATGATCCTTCAGTCGTTCAGCTGAGGGCACCAGCTAAGTATAAGCTTCATAATCATGACATGACATACGTCTTGAATATGAAGGAGGTTTCATACATGTTTATGATTATTATTAAGTCATTTGCTCAGTAACGCCATTTTTAATGTGAAGATGACATTGTTTGAGATGCCCTTGTTATGACAACTTGATGTTACCAAGACAACATAAAATAGTTTAAACTAATAAATACAATAATAATTTGAAATAATATATACACTTATATATATATACACTAATATATACACAACTACAGTATAATGACCTCATGACAAACTCAATATCAAACCAAGCACATGGCAGTTTAATGCAACGTTTAACCATAAAGCTAAGTCATTTATTAATTTTGATAATTAATCTGCTATGTCATGTCAGGTTATGGTAATGTCAAACTGTCATGACAGGAGGAGTGTTTTTCTGCAGCACATAGATACAGGGGGCGTGGTTCAATCCAGCTCCAGCTCCTCCCACCTTACATAGATCTAAACTTACCAATCTCCACCCCCTAGATGTGGATCTGACCACGCCCCACTGGATCTCCAGCCCTAACTGCATGACACATCGTCAGGTTATGAAGTATTGGTTTATGTCAAGTTGTCATAACAAAGGCATCTGAAACAATGTCATCTTTGCATTAAAAATGACATAACTGAGTTAACAACAGTTGTCATAAACATCATATTCAAGACGTATGTCATGTCACGATTATGAAGGTGTCATGTCAGTCTTATGCACACCCCTTCAAGTAAAGTGTGACCAGAAAGAGATGTGAATAAACACGTCATGATTTTGATTCATGTCCATCAAATAGGCAATATATCTTACTAAATGAAATTTGGTACTTCAAACAGGTCTCAGGAGGAACAATGAAGTTCTCACAAGACTGCTAAAGAATTTTGTATTGCATCCAAAATCAAAGTTTTTGTTTCCATTTATGCTTATTAGCATGCATACTAGAATATTAGCTATTTATTATAGTAATAAAGCACATCTTAATGCCTTATTTTACCATATCTTATGTATACCTTACTAATTATTAATAAGCAGCAAATTCTGAATTTATTGACGTAGAAGTCAAAGTTAATTATCAGTAAGTATAATGTATATATAAACACACACATACAGTATATCTTTTTTTAAATATTGAAATGTATATACATTTATATTATTATATTTTATATATTAGTATGTTTTTTTCATATATATATATATTTTTATATAATATATATATATATTTATATATAACGCATCCAAAAAAATTTTTTTGTTTACATCTTATTTTATTTATTATAATAAAATATATATATTGAAAATATTTGCATGTATATACATTTATTTATTTATATTATTATATTTTATATCACATATAAATTTATTTAATATATAAACAAATTGTTCTTAAATATATACATACATTTGTTTGTATTTATATATACATAATAAATATGCACAGTATACGTTATGTAAAGTATGCTGTAAACACAAACTTTTATTTTGAGTGCAATTAATCGCTAATAATTACTTGACAGCATTGATTAAAACCATCAAAATATGTGGGTGCAGTTTTTTGGGTATGGCTCTTGTTTTGAAAAAGAGAACTATTTCCTTGCTGGACATGGACCTTGAGACGCTTTCCAAAATCCTTGCTGTACGTCTGGAGACAATACCTCCTTCTGTCATGACCAAACAGAAGCTCTGATCGCAACTACACACACCTGTGCTCTCACGCCAGATTTCTGAGAAAAGGTGTTGTTCTCTGACCACCAGCTGTTTATATAAATACAGGTGTCACATCCTGTGTTTGCTGCTTTTCACAAACATTATCACAAAAACATCAAAGTAGGCACACTTGTTCAGAATAAGTTCTCACCACAGGTGACGTTCAGAGCTTCAAGGCTCTTCATCACACTCTTCTATTGTTAGAGCCGTTTGTGCCTACTTTGATCATTGTGTCATCATCTCAGTTTGGTGGAGCACCCACATTGAGGTATTTTGCCTGGTTGATGTGCGCTCTGTGACTGTGTTTGTATTTCACACAAAACAGTTATCTTTACATTGTGGCCACATCACTTATGCAATTGTTGGTAAGCATTCCAGCGCTAGATTTACTAACAGCCTGCACCAGAACAAACCGTCTTCATATTTGTCTAAATATGTTACAATATATTGAATAATTCATAAACAATTCACAATATGTTTACTTTATAATATATAGATAAGTTATGGTATTGCATATGTATCACTGTGCTGGAAAGTAAAGTAATAAATAATTGATAACCCCACAAAACTATGAAAACTTGTTTTGATCTAAAGATATTTGTGTGCTTCAGTATACAGCCATATAATTTTTAGTCATCTAACCTTTCGTGCAAATGCAACACATAAAAGTCACTGCATGTCATCATTCATGCACTTCCTGCAGTGTAAGCGCTCACCTTGTTTGCTTTCGCTCAGGTCTGCGCTCTTGCGATCCAGAGCCGGGCCGTCCGGAGGACTGATCTGCAGGATGCGTGTGAGAGTGTTGATCCAGTCGTCCATGTCTTGCTCGTTCTCGGCAGCCAGGACGAAATATGTCACTTGGTTCATTTTCAACTCAAAGGCGTGTTTCCTCAAGCGGTTATTCTGTGTGAACCCAGATAGCGTGATTAATACAGCATCAGTCACTGCTCACCTCAACCACCCGCTTCAGAGACGTGCATTCACCGACCTGAACCACCCCGGTGCACGAGTCCAGAAATATACAGCCTTTGGGCTCCTTTGATATTTTCTCATCTTTATAGAAGTTCATGATGTAAGAGTTGTCAGTCAGCTGAGTCAACTGAAAATATCTCCGCTTGAACGACTGGAAAAGCACAAGAAAGTCAAAACAAACCACACGCGATCAGCAATATCTTTCACTTGTGCAGTTTATCTAATAATATACAATTGCATCTCATTTGTAATTGTCATTGCATTAGTGTCTCAGCAAAGGATGTGAATGGGTGCCGTCAGAATGAGAGTAACAGCTGATAAAACCATCACAATAATCCATTATTATGGATTATGGATTTGCATTTTAAACTCCTAATCTAATCTAATCTTATCTCATAACCGCACCTGTTAAACGCAGACATGTGAGACGTGTGTGAGAGACGTGGACTCTTACCCGGACAGTGATGCTGTTGTTGACCGTGCTGTTAAAGTTGCCTTTATAGAGCCAGCCGGACTTAAATACCCCGATTCCCCCTGGACCTCCACTACCTGCTCCACCTCCTCCACCTTTAGAGGACGACAGGGAAGTTGTGTCCTACAAAAATAATAAAAATGATAAAACATATGCATTTGAGAATTAAACACACTCCAGGATCACTTCACTTTCACATTTGCATAATTTCCAACATTTTTTATGGACAGAAGGCAGCGTGTGTCTTTCTGTAAACTCAGCTTGATGCTTCATACTGACCTCATCTTTGTCCACGTCTTCATGGTCGATCTCAAAGGAGTGTGAGGGCAACTTCTCTGATTTATACAGCTTCCTGTCAAGCAGAAGAAATATGAAGAGAGAGAAAAGTATCACAGTCATCCACTAATGATCAGAGCAGAAAAGAGAAACATCAGAAACACTTTACAATACACGTTAATTCATGCTTAACTAATACACAGTTAATCATGAAGAACTAAACCGTTTATTACTAATACTAATACTACCGCTTACTACTTCTGCAACTAATGAACATTCTATACCATTCATAGATCAAGTAATAAATAATAATGTATTTGTTCCCTAACATATGAAGAGTTTATTTGCATTTTTTAAAAATGGTTAAATTCATGTGTTAATTACCACAATGGGTCAAAGCCATGCATTTTATTAACTGTATTATAAATTGTTACTGTATATGTATATAATATTATTACACATATTTCTAGGCCATTTTGATGACACGTTACAACACTTCAAAACAGAAAGAAAGAAGAAAACCCCCTCAAGCATCCGTGTGCCAAGAAATCCTGCTCTCCTATTCAAAGAAGTCGTATTTTCCACATCATGTGGTGTTTTCACTCCTTTCAGAGAGTTTTATTCTGACAGGACCCCACACACAGGTGTCCTTTCTGCTGCCTGCCTCAGTGCTCTTGTAAAGCAGAGCTCTTTGTGTCTGTCCTGCGTGCCAGAGACAGTGTGGCAGTTTTTCCAGCACACACACTTTCTGTAACAATGTGCCTGAGCTGCTATAAGTTCACAGCTCCACTGATTCTGTCCCTGGCTGTTGTTGCTACAGTTAGAAAGCACATATGGACATATACTAATGCAATCACAGCTATTATACTGCAGGTACAACTAAAATATCATTCTGATTTGATGAGGTTTGTCACTAAAAAGTTCCTTTTCTGGTGTTAGCAAGCGTAGTTATCAAGTAGAGTAGTGTTAGTGCATCAATACACGATATTAACATGTCCAAAAACATCAATAATATGACTCTTTGTGAGAAATAATTGGATAATTATACACACTGAAAAAAAGAAGAAGTAATATTTACAGTAAAAATCTCAGAATTCACCCATAAAAAACATTGTTGTTAAATACTTCTGTAAAATATGTTAATGTGTTTAATGGAAGTGTTGGGAAGATTACTTTGGAAAGCTAACAAAAGGTTACAGTAAAATGTAAATGTGTTGTAACTATTTCAATTACTTTATTAAAAGGACATTCAACTATCTTTCAAAACTCAAAATCAACACAAGAGCACTAAATAATAAAACATACTCAAACACATACTGATACAGTTTTCTACTGGTTATCCCTACTGAAAGTTGCTCCTCATTTGCATGAAGTTGAAGATTTGCCAGTTTTCTTAAGTCAGTGAATGGAGTTGTACCTGGGCAGTGTGCGGTAGTCCCCGGCATACTCTTCATATTTATACTGGATTACATGCAGCTGGGAGTTATAATACTGACAGGCCTATAGGAACAAGAAAACAGGCAGAGGTTCATCTCACCGTGTGAGCTGTATGACAAAAAGCATGCACTGTTATTCAAAAGTTGTGTCGATTATGTGTTAATGACTCCTTGAACATTAAATATGGTCGGTTTCAAAGGCTAAACATTTTCTAATCAACAAAGAAAGAAGCAAAAATAAAACAGTTTTCCCACCTTACAAAAGAATATGTATATGTTAATTCTGAACAGTTTAGAGATTCTGCCCCCAAACACGATCCTTTAAAAAAGCATGAGCAAACAAAAATACACCTCTCTTAATGTCCCGTCATAAAAACAATGAGAGAATATGAAAAACATCTACGCTGGTGTTCTTAACTGAAGTATTAGCTAGAAGTCTGATGACATAAGACGTAAATGATTTCTGGCTGATGTTTCTCAAACAAAACAAAGTACTGTGTTAAGGGTCTGAATATTTATGTCAATGTAAAGAAGTATTTTTTTTACTTTGCTATTTGTTATTTTGTGTACTGAGTTGACTGATGTTAAGAAATCATACAAAACAGGTAATGCTGCTAACAACACAGTATCAGCTAGACCACTTTCTGTACTTCCAGTTAGTCTTAGTCTTGTGTAATTCATGTAAACATCTGCTAGCTGATTCAGGCCAGGCTCAGAGCAAGCGGAATGAGGTGTCCTTTTGAAGTGGCAATATTTGGATTAGTTTATGGAACAATATTTAGCGCTGCAAAATTACTACGAGGTACCTCTTAAACATACTTTTTAAGTGTGTTTTTTAAAGTGTGGGGAAATTACGCCCCTGGATCCAGCGCCCAGGTGTCGTGGAGGTCTGCTCAGAGCTGAACTCACCTGTCTGACCAGCAGACATTCAGCTTGTGTGTCGGCTCCCTCGGGCACAGTGGACTTCAGAGTTCTCCGCTCCACAGGAAGAGTGAACACCTGGAGGCACACAAACACACCAAACTGAGAAGGGTCTGCCTTCAACAACAGCTCCTGGAGCCAAGTCAACTGCAGCATGCAAGACCTGTGATGATGGTGATACTTTTTTCACTTTTTTGAACATAAACCAGGAAGCACAGCAATATTTGTGCCCTTATATAAACACCATAAACTGCGCTCTGCTGGTTTGATGAATTGCAAAGAATTAATGTACAGCAGATTGAAGCGCATCCAGCCAGGGGAAGTCTTTTGCGGTTAAAAAGGAGTAATTGTAATTCCAACCTCGACTTTTTCTTGACTGAAGAAATGATAATGTTCTCATCTCATGCAGCCGAAGTGGTGCAGTCATAGAAACTTCAAATATAATAGGAGAATGAGTTTTACTGCTGACATTTTGGAATATACTTTTAATGCTTTTTTATGAATATGATAGCAGTCCATTGAGTTCCTCATATTTGTTGACATCTACATGTGAAGAACATGTGCACTGAGAGCAGATAAACTGCTCTGGCATCATAAGGGACTTCTCCTCTAGAAAAAGCCAGAGAATTATTATTATTATTTTTAGTTTTTGGAAATAACCAAATAATTACCATATTTATATGTTTTAGCACTTTACTTGCATCACTGAGATCATTAACATGAACTGGTAAACTCAATAAACTGATTTTTGGTAGTTACATATACATACTAAACTCACACAGCACACATACTCATAACGTTATATTGTTTTGTATAATATGAGTCGCTTCGATGGCACTACAAATGACCCAAGTCCTTCAAGGTAAGCACGACTCAAATCATGAATTGTCCCTGTGTTGTCTTTAATCCCGTCAGAGTCACTTGAACATGTTGCATCATGGAGTTCTGGAGCGAGAACAACATTAGTAAGCTTGTTTCATTTGCTTGCAAAGCAGATATTGAGTCTCGCTGCTCAGCACAACTGTCCGCTGAGTATTTTCTAATAAAGTCATGCTGTATACATGTGTTGTGTTTCTGTATCTCTCCCCGGCTGTGATTAAACGCCCCATGTCTCTGAGCATGTTGGTTTAGTTGAAACGCTGAGGAGATAATATATGTTTGCATATAAAAAGCACAGAAGTTTGAACCCAGCAGATGACATGCACACGATTATCAGCTCAGATTAAATGGGTCATTATGGAACTGATCTGCATCTGTATTCTTTAATGTTGTCAGTAAAACACCCACAGAATTTTCCTATTCTATTTGAGTTTTGTGTGTTTGTGGTCTCACACTATTTTGTTCTCGCTCTGCAGGCTTTCACACCTCTCCCTAGTAAGAGACATAATTAGGGCTGTCAGTTTAACAGGTTAAGTTGATTAAAGGGGCAGTTGACTGGTCTTTTTCTAAGCTTGATTGTGTTTATGGGGTGCAGTCTAACGTATTAATGCTTTGGTTTTTAAAAAAAACACACACTATTTATCACACATTTTAGCTTTATTCCACACCGCTCTGTCCCTTCTCTAAAAGTCGTGCTAATCATTTCCTGTTTTTATGAAGCCCCTCCCTCAGAAACTCGCAATGGGCTCTGATTGGTTAATTGGCCGAATGTGTTGTGATTGGCTAAACCTCCCCTAGATTGTGTCCCGCCCCTCTCAGCACACGTGCTCTGGTTGTATTGTAAACAGTGACGTCTTCTATATTGATTATCAGTTTTGGCCCGATCAAGACATAGAGCATTGGTTTTTGGATCTCGTGAATCCATTAGAATCGTTACAAGACAGAATCACGATTCATATCCGTATAAATTTTCACATGCACCACTAGTTGCATAGGGGCGGGGTTTATCTAAAGGACACAGGAAGTTACTCTTTGCAGTTCCCTAGCAGTCGTTTTTGTAAGCATTAAACTGCCAGAATTTTAAAAGACGATATCTTTGTTTGGATTGAACTTTCAGTGCTCAATAGCTCAAACAGCAACATTACACACTAACTAACATTAAAAAAAATGTAAACAATCAACCACCTATTAATTAGTTCTGAAAAAATAATGTAATTAAAATATTTTGACGCAGTTATCTCACTGGTCCCGACCACAGACCTCATTATATGTACATCATATTACATCTCTTACATACAGCTGTCTGTTGACAATATGATGCAGGGCAATGACTACATAAATGCTGTTATGTCCTAAAATTCTAAATATTGGGGCGAGAATGTCTCATATCTCTCATCTCTTGTCTCATATTTATACCTTATAAGTGATATCACAAGAGCAGCGAGCAATCACACTGTGTCCTGATGTGATTTTATACTACAGTTCAGTAAACAAAAACCTGAAGATGTTTAATCAGGTTATTTGTTTTTGCTCGAGATTTATTATTTGCTTTTGCACAGAACATTATTTTCTTTACAGTCACATCAGAACTGTTAGGCGTCTAAAACACAGAAGTGTTTAGTTTCTGAATGAATCTGCATTTTGAACTAATCATGTGAACCGATGATTCAAAGACTCTGTTTACTTCATTCCTGTTTGAATAAATGAGTCATGAAGACATTTACTGCACCCTTTGAAATGTCATATAATTAAAAATAAATAATAATAAAACAATAAAGGGGATAGTTCATCCCCAAAAATGTTATTCTATCATCATTTACTGAAACATGAAGACTTTCTTTCTTTTGTGAAATATAAAAGAAGGTATTTTGAAGACTGTTGGTAACAAAGATGTTTTGGATTGTCTGAACAAAAATCTATTAATCTTTTGTTTTATTTATCTTAACACTGTCAAACATTTAATCGCATCCAAAATAAAAGCTTTTGTTTAGCTACATAATATATGTATGTGTGCTGGGTATATTTATGACGTTAATATAAACACAAACACACACACATTCAGTAAATATTGTGAAAATATTAACACATTTATATATTAATATTATTCTATATATTTTATATTATACATACATATATTTAAAATATAAACATAACATACTTTTCATTTTTATATCCATTATAAATATGCACAGTATACACTCATTTATTATGTAAAGAAAAACATGGGATCACATGTGCCTTGATAACCAATCACACCACAGCCGTGACATCACTGTGAAAGTTGAATAACAATAAAACACCAGGCTTGTTTGTCAATATTCACTTATACTTTAAAAACATGAGTGTATGAATCAGAAATAAGATACATAAAAAACCTCTTTAAAAACATTAAAAATCTTTCTCATCTCAAACTTTTAAGTGGTAGTGTATTCAAACACAAAACTGTGTTTTGAAGATTAACCAAAGTTTGTATTGTTTCTTTGAGCTGTGTTATTAAGTCATTTCCTATGGTGTCTATAGTTAGTGCAGTCAGGGGGAAAGAAGCAGCAGTGCTGGCTCAGCCGTCTCTCAAGGTTTTTTGCAAACATCAGCATGACATCAGAGTAATATTGCTAACGAGCCTGCTGTTGACGGATATCACAGAAATTAAGTGCTACAAACTGAACTCTACCCCACTCAGAATCATCTGTGACTTCTCTTATAAAGCAGTACTTCAAGAAATCTTTAGCTTGAACATAATCTGAGTTTATTCAGTGTATCGAAGTCTCTCCTCCATTTAAAAATGGGCCTCCCATCTCCTTCCCAGTGTCCTGCAACACAAGCTTAGAGGTTCTGATGTAATGAAGATGTGCGGTCAGGGGAAGATATAGCTTCCCCAACCACATGTGCTTTTATTTTGGAAAAAAAATACGCAGTACTTTCCACATGATGACCATGTCTGTCAGTCTCCAAAAATAGTCAGTCTCAGTAAAATCTACTCGTAACTGTTCCACCATCCACCAGTAGAGGTCCCAATCCCATCTGATGTGCATCCACCATTCGCTGCATCTGGAATTCATTAACGCTGTGCGTATGCCCAGGCTGCCCTGCTGCTGCTTTCTCTGGGTTATTCAGCTCGACTGCCTTTCTGGTTTTAAGCTCTCTATTTTTCCTCATGAACACAGCAATACAAGGTGTTACATGTTTGAGCTCACTGACAGAAGTCGCACAAGCCCTGTTTATATTTGTGCCATTTAAAGCCCAGTTCTATGTTTGAAAGAGGATGTGGTCGGAAAGGCCTCGGCTGTTTTCAGTGCTGCACTCAGGGAGAAGTTTTAACACATACGCAAGCATGCACACAGTCACTCAACACCTACTTCATGACTTTTGGTGAATTTCCACACCTTTCAGAAAAGGCCCTTTTTGGAGCACTTTTCAAACGTCAGAAACGCACATCATCACGGGACGTAAACGCGTGAACACTCGCACACATAGAGAGAGAGAGAGAGGAGCACTCACGGTGAAGTCCAGTTCTGGGAAGAGCAGGAGATCTTGAAGAGGATCTTCTCTGAGCTCAGCTTCAAGCTCTGAAATCACAGCCTCATAGTCCAGAGGGTCGATCACTTTGGGCTTCTCCTGCTGGGAGGTACAAACAAAAACATGTCATTCATTTCAATTCAATTCACCTTTATTTGTTCAGCCCTTTCCACGCTGCAATTGGTTGCAAAGCAGCTTTAGAGAACATTGAACTGTTATATTTAGTAATAGCTTATCAGTGGTCACTGTCTCAGAGGGATGTCCAGAAATACACTACAGTAAAAATCAGGCAGTTAGTTAACACTCTTAACAGCAATGATTGTTTGTTGACAGTGGGTTTGTCACCAGCATTATCAAAATGCAAAAGTGTGCTGATTTTTCAACAGGACAGTACACATTTTTAAATGTGTACTTAGTGTTAAACCCAAAATGAACATTTTGTCATTAATCACTCATCCATGCCTTCCTAAAATGCCCCATTAAAACACACCTCCACAAATCTACATCACTTTGTTGGAAGATTTGCATAACAAATGTTTATTCTCGCTTGCCATGGAGACGCTGTGTTTCCAAATATGGTAAGGGGTGTAAAATTTATTCAGCCAATCACATCGCACATCGGACAGCTGGCCAATCAGAGCAACATCAACTGAGGGAGCAATTATTAAAAGATGGAAGACGTACAAGACCACTGATAATCTCCCTCGATCTGGGGCTCCATGCAAGATCTTACCCCGTGGGGTCAAAATGATCACAAGAACCCCAGAACCACACGGGGGAGCTAGTGAACGACCTGCAGAGAGCTGGGACCAAAGGAAGAACGACTACTTTTGGTAAAAACTGTGTTGTTTGGAGGAGAAAGAATGCTAAAGTTGCATCCCAAGAACACCAGACCTACTGTGAAGCACGGGGTTGAAACATCATGCTTAGGGGCTGTTCTTCTGCAAAGGGACCAGAACGACTGCTCCGTGTAAACTAACGAATGAATAGGGACATTTATCTTGAGATTTTGAGTGAAAACCTCGTTCCATCAGCAAGAGCATTGAAGATGAAACAAGGCTAGGTGTTTCAGCAGGACAATGATCTCAAACACAACGCCCGGGACAAGGAGTGGCTTCATAAGAAGCATTCAAGGTCCTGGAGTGGCCTAGCCCTTCTCCAGATCTCAACCACACAGAAAAACTTTGGAGGGAGTTGAAAGTCTGTGTTTTCCACCATCGTTAGCAAATAAAGTCCTCAAAAATCCTACAATGTGACTTTCTGGATTTTTTTCCTGATTTTGTCTAGTTGAGGTGTATCTATGATGAACATTACAGGCCTCTCATCTTTTAAGCGGGAGAACTTGCACAATTGGTGGCTGACTAAATACTTTTTTGCTCCACTGTAAATATCTGCACAAAGGTTTATCTATCTACAGTTTTTGTGCTAACAAACTGAACTGTGATGTGTGTTTCATAAAGATTAATCATATTGTCCATTCAGAAAGTACCCAGATGACACACTGATTCAGGGGATTTTCTGTCATGCTTTGTATCAGATCCTCTTCTGAAGTCATTTGGAGCTCTCTCCAGAGATGCTTGGTTGGGTTCAAGTCTGGTCTCTAATGGTGCTTTTCCACTGCATAGTACGGTACGGTACGGTTCAGTACAGCTCACTTTTGGGGGGTTTTCCACTGGGAAC
>JAUCNO010000548.1:9674101-9704366 GCA_032353835.1 Enteromius viviparus | reverse complement strand
ATGGTTGGAAGTGACCACAAGAGGGAACTATCACAAAGTGAAGCGCACCAATTGATTTCCTTTATAAGAAGTGTGAAGAGTGCATTTTTAATAGTTTTTCTTCCATATTATAATTTTAAAAAATGTCATACTGTGTCGTTTTAGAGTTTTCTTTGCATATTACATGACAGTTTGAATATGTGAGTTACTGCGCAGTTGGCCACAACTGACCCTTCCCCTTAATAAAGTGAATAAAGAAGCTCTCGACTGTGTGTTTGTCTCTGTGTCAACGGTCGCCCTGCCAACAGAGGGGCTTGCGGCACCCTGAAGAGAGAAGATGAGTGAGCCGCCTGTGAACAGCTGCTCACACACATACACACACACACACACACACACACACCAGCCCTAGCTGTGAGAATTGCATCTTGATTATATTTGGCAGAATTAACTCATGGATCATTCTACACACAGCTGGAGAAGAGACATTCAAAGGTGTGTGTGTGTGTGTGTGTGTGTGAGAGAGAGAGAGAGAGAAAGATAGAGAGAAACAGAATAAGAGATGGGAGAAATGAAGAAGGTAAAGCGGGAAGTGCTACATCACAGTTATATTGTATAGTACAGCAAGCAGCCAAAGTCATGCTGTCTGTTGAGATTTAACAGGAGTCTGTCCTGGCAGGAATACAGCTATCTGTCTGGCCAGAGATATAGACAATAAGGTACTGAATACAGTCTGCTGAACACAGACACACACACGCCGTTCTTATCTCAGTCCAGATTCTTCGTTCTGTTCATGGGCTTTGCCAAATTAGAATTTATGTTTTAATATAACACTGCTGAAATGGCTTTATTAAAATGTGATTAGAATCCATTCGCTGCTCTAAAGTGAGATAAGCACCTTCAAATGTCAGTGCTCTTATTCAGACATGACTGCACTCCACATCTCACTCCCTTCATTCTGTCTCTGTCCCATTCAAATTAAACTGGCACTGTCCCACATGGTCACATCTTGATGTTTAGGTAAATTCTGAGGGTTTCAGAAGCTGCTTTATCTGTACACTATACACTTTCACTACAGAATGACTTGAAGCAAACCATTTGTGGTAACACTTTACAATAACACCACATAATTATTCATATAAATATTACTTTGATACAAGTTAATAATGATTTAAGTGCTAATCAAGAACTAACCTTAAAGTGCCCCCATTATGGATTTTTGAAAATGGCTCTGAATGAAATCAATGAAAACATCTTGCAAAGTTTAAATCTACAAAATGCATTGGTGTTTAAAGTTATTGTCTGTCAAAAAAAAAAAAAGAGTTAACTCCAAATCATTAAAATGAGTCATTTTTAAAACAAGTCCCAAGCCATTTCATGTTGAAGTCGAAATGGAACATTAGCATATTGCCCACCCAAGTTGAATAAATAAGGTAAAAATAGAAGAATATGATTAGAAAATGAAATAATTGTTTAACCTTGTATGCATGTCAACCTGTTTGGGACTCCCAAAACCAAAACATTAATATCTCATAACCAATAATAGGTTCACTTTAACTGAATTCAAAAGCTTTAATGTGTAATGTACATGTACATGTAAACATGTAGCTTTACAACCCTTGGTTCCAATATAATGTAAAAAAAAAACTGTGTGTAAAAGAGCAGTATGAACATTCTTCTAAACATCTATTTTTGTGATCCACAGAAAAAAGTCATACAGGTCATAAATCATGGGGAGAATAAATAATATCTGAACTGGCCCATGGCACTGCCCCCGCTGTTACACCTTCATCACACCCCTGGCTCTAAAGTGACCTCTAAAATATGTGCTCTTTCCTAGATAAACAGAAAGAAAACTATTGCACCATGACACAACATGGTACAGGGCTAACCCATCAGGGTGCAGACTATACAGTGCAGAAACACATTAAAACCCACAAATACACACTGTTATTCATCTCATAAATCACAAATCAAGATTTTAATATGACATCAACATCTGGATAAGTGAAAACATCTCAATGTCTCCATCACTGTTTATGCAAAGTCTTTCCAGCCTTAATTACTGCAGCCTACAGAAACAGTTTCCCACACACTACAGACCCCAGCACACCGATATCGGCCAAGACAACGGCTAGAAACTCTAATATACACTCTGACAGAGAACATACCAGCTTTTAACAGTCATAATGAACGGAGTCAACAAAGTAAATATTTTATATTCCCTCAAATGTGTCCACACCAAAAAGAAGATCCTGTCATCAAAATTCACCATCATGTTACAAACCTTACCAACATTCTAAATATCCTTCCCTTAAGTGATTAATGCTTTTGGGGCTGCTGCCTATTTACATTAACTAATGCTAATTTTATTAATACATCTCTGCCGCCCTCTAGTGTCTGGTTTACAACATGTACACACATCTGGCAAAGTGATTTCTTTAGCTGTCACATCAGAAATTCTCCCAGCTTTGCACAGACATCCATTAACTATTGAACTACTGTTGAATATCACCATGGATGAGCAGTTAGAAAAATAAAACCACATTTATTTCACAGCATTAATCAGAGAGAGAGAGAAAAAAGCTAACTGATCATGTCAGAATTTGAATTATGTTTCAGCCAGAGGCAGAGAAGACTGGGGAAAAAAATGGTGTAGGGTACAAAACATCACATAACAGAAAAAGGGTGTGAATGATATAAAGTAGAGAAAGCAGTGAGGCTAAAAAGATGAGATGTAAGAAGGATAGAGGGCAAAGAACGGAAGGGTGAAGATATACAACAAAAATTTAATTTCTGTAATGGATGAGGGCTGCAGCAAATGATCTGATTCGCTGTCTATGACATCATCCCTGCTAGGCCGCCTCCCAGTTGGAGGATGTCATCAGCACTGAGGCATGTCAGTGCAGTAATGCAGCAGGACCCCGGCTACACACACTCATATACAAGAGCACAGGGCTAAGACACTGTTTGTGTAACACAAAGGCATCCGAGGGCAGTGAAGGTCTGCGCGAATGGAGTCAAATTAATGTGAAAGAATGACCAAGCGCTACAGGCTCAATATCACTGTGCCCAATCCAGATTTCTGTCCTCTTTAACCCTGATCCAGTTTCTCACAATCCAGATTAAGTGTTCCAAAAGTCACAAGCAGAGAGCAGTAAAGCAGATGCACATCATCCCTTAATGCCCATGTGATGCAAATCTGATTAATACAAATGTCAACATCATCACTAGATTAGGAGTTACAAAACACACATTTACTACATTACAAAGCATGATTTTGTTTATGACTTCAAACAGAAGCTTTGCAGAAAGAGATCTGATCGATTCCATGTTAAATACATACAGAGATGCTTTAAAAGGTGACTGCAGCTGCAAAAATGACACATTTTAATGAAAAATTAAAGCATCATAAAAAGTAGTATAGAACTAGCAATATATGCATACACACAGACCAAAAATGAAGTTTTCAGTTCTAACAATCTAGCAGTTGAACTTGAGAATCAGTTTGACTCATGTATGAATCATTCACAAGAACAGTTTTGTGAATTAGATCTACCAACAAGACTTTTTTTTGTACACCATGCTGTTTAGAAATCTGGGGTCAGTATAATTTGTGTTTGTCAAAATATATATTAAAAAAAAAAACATATAATGTAATATAATATAATATAATATAATATAATATAATATAATATAATATAATATAATATAACAAATAAATACAAATAATATAAGGCAGTAATATTATGCAATATTTAACTATGATTTAAAAAAATATTCTAAAATATTTATTTGAAAATATATTAAAGTGCCCCTATTATAGATTTTTTTAAATCATACAGTGAATGCCTAACACAGCTCTAAGTGAATGAAAACATCCTGCAAAGTTTTTGATGTCAACATAAAAAACCCTTGTTGGTCTGTTCATATTGGTCTGAATGAAACTGCAAATTCATTCTCTGCCACTAGGTGCTGCTTCCGGAGAGTTTCCCTGGTAACACTACAAAACACATAACCTGCTTTATCAGGAATTACTTATCAGGCACCACTTTTATTACCCATACAATTTATTCCTGTGATGACAAAGTTTCAGTAGCCATTAGTCTATATGCTACATAATGCTTCAGAAATCATTCTGATGCTGAATGAAAGTAGTTGTGCTGCTTTTAAATTTTGATAATGTTTTTATGAACTAATATTTTGTAACATTTTATTATAGTAGTATATTTATAGTATTTTACTACATGTTATATTACAGTATACTATATATGTATTTTACTGTCACTTTTGATCAGTTTAATGGTTGTGACAATGTTGGTGGAATAGATCTGCTGCTATGATATGGTGCTGTGAGTATTTAAGACGTACTGCTGCTGCACAAATAGTATATAAAACAACTCACAGCACATCTATACAGGTGGAGCTGGGGAAGGTGGAGGGTTTCAGAAGAACTCTGATAGCATGTAGCAAAATGCTTAAATGGATGCTAACCAGCCATTATAATGTAAAGATCCACTGATGTCACATGGACTGTTTTACCAATGTTTCTGGATTTGGGATCATTTCAGTTGTATTGCTGTCTATGGAGGGTCAGGTGGTTCACTGATATCATCAAAAATATGTGTTCCGAAGATGAATGAAGGTCTTATGGGTTTAGAAGTAATTAATTACATCATTTTCATTTTTGAATGAACTAACCCTTTATTATCTTTCAAAAATAGCATTAATATCTTCTGAATGGAAGTCTATGTCTGAATGAATTATCATTAAAAACTACTTCCAGAGTTTGTTTTGGATATGTGTGTCTGTATTCATGGGGTGTGTTCTCCCAAAATTCTGATCCATTGGGTGTGTGTAAAGAATGCCATAAGCCTGATGTCACTTAATAAAGAACCGTCTCAGTCTTGCTAAGAAGAACAGTTTGAGTCTGTAGTCAAAACACACATGCTTATAATCAAACACACTATGTGTCACCATTCTCTGATTATTCTCTGATTTATTACAAAATATCCCACAATATGTTTATAAAAAAACAACCCTGCTTCTATCAATCATTCCAAAACAACAGACATTTCATTACTGTACTACATGTGGCGGTATGCACTCTGACAAGGTCACATTGGTTGTTATTAGAAAATGTGCCAAATTGTTGTTTGTCCACTGCTGAGCTAAAAGGCTCAACTGAATTGTGACTTTGCAAGAGGAAGACGGGAGGTAAACTTCCATTTGAGGAATGGGGACTGTTGGTGGAATGCAGGAAAAACATCTAAGGAACAGGCAGGGAACGGGGTGGACTCGCTATGTGTCCCGTTGCTGCTTCCATTGTTGACATTTTCCTGAGGCTTTCCCTTTTCCTTCCATTCAAACCCCTTTCGGAATATCACGTGACCTTAAGACTCACCCAGACCCTGAAGAAGATTTCACACTGACCCTTAAATAGTTAATAAACACACATGTGCGGAAGGTTTTTGTTAAGGTATTAATGTGTCTATTTTCTACATCACAGAAAAAAAAACACTGCAAGCAAATATTTTTTCTCTTTTAAGCATCTGTTTGCGCCTGCTGATCTGCTCCTTCAGGAATCTCTAAACCATTTGCTTCCATTCATTTCAAACCAGTGAAGAAGAGGAATAACAGACAGGAAGGAGGAGAGGTAAATTTCCACTCAGCGCGTGCAGCAGCTGCCAGGAAAAGCTCTCAGTGTGAAAAACGACAAGTGCAGCATGTGTAAAAGAATGGGGTGGTCAGGGGAGAGGTGTGGGAAAGATGTTCTGCCTTATACTGACACTTTTTCCCATCATCCACCTGTCAGAGTCAAATCACAACACATTCTAAAACTCTACCTGACAATTTGAAGAACAACAGTTGGAAAAAGTGCTTTTAGAGTTTTGACAGAAAGCGTGTTTACATTCCCCCCCACATGTCATTACCAAAAAACCTATTTTTTTAAGTGATAGCTGAGACTACTAATTTCTGATAATCAATAAATATTATTAATAAAATAAATATTTTTATTGTATACAATTATTAAGCAGCATATCTCCTAAGTGTGTATTATTTGTACAGAAAAATGCATATATACGACAACTAAGTGAGCATCATATGCACACACAAACGGTGTATTATATGCATGGTAATGTGTGTATTTTATACACACCAAAATACAAAAAAACTACAATACAATACTGTAGATTTACTGTAGATTTATGCTATTTACTGGCAAAAGTTTGTTCAATGATAAATGAACATTAAACATTAAAAAATCTTTATCTGTACAGGAAAAAATAAATAAAGTATCGTTTCTGGGAACCAATATCAGAAAATAAACAGAAAAAGGTTGATGAGGATTTCTGGTTCCCAGAATGCTTTGCATGAGGCTGCTTTTAATAATTTTATTCTGTAAAGATAAATACTTTTTAATGTTTAATGCTCATTTATTTTTGAACAAACTGTTGCCAATAATTTAGAAAAGTATATATTTACAGCAAGTTACTGGCATCCAGCTGCATAATTACAGCAAATCTTTATATATATATATATATATATATATATATACATACATATAATATTGTTTATTGTTATACTGTATATTAATACATTAAAATAATTTGATTACAAAATGTATTAAAACATGTATTATTAATTATTTTACTATTTTGTCAAAATAAATAAGCACGACCTTACAATAATTAGACTAAATAAAAGATGGAAAATTGGTCTAATATGAACCAAAAATGTTCATATATAACAGCTCTATATTTTCTAGGTTTGTCAACAACTCGTATTTCCAGAGAAGAAGGTTTTATCCCTGGATAAATAAACCCAAAGTGGCTTTAAGCTATGTCTTTTTTCCACTCCGTCGAGCTAGACTCACTTATCAGAGTGTATCAGAGGATCTGGCACAGAAAGAAAGGCCAGAGGTCACGAAGATAATAAAGATGTTACTTTAAAGTAAAGTTCGGATCCTTCGCTTTAGCATTTGATATCTGGCCAGATGCACTAATCTATTTCGGCATGTCAAGTTTCACCTAGTTCACTCAGCAGCCTGCAAACGTATTTATGCCTCAGACGCATTCCAGTCGCATGAAAACGAATAATCATGTAACCACAGCCAAATAGGCCTTATGGAAAATCATATCCTTCCTAGCAGCCAGTAAAGCCTTTTCCAGTGAAACTGCCCTTGATGCAGACATCAAAAATTCATCTGTTGAATTAAGACCAATCCTTGCAGAGCAATTTTGTACATTCGTGCTAACAGCTGATTATAAAGCGGGAAAAGATAAGGTGTCATTAGCATATGGTTAGCGCAGATAAATGAGGAAAAAATAACGAGAGACAGACAAAGTGAGATGACATAAAAGCGTGAAAAAAGGTCCTGACTGTTAGCCGTTAGAGGGATTTCATCCATTTTTATTAAGATTAGCCAAGTTTAATACCCAAAGACTTACTAAAGACCAAACATAATTAACTACTCAACACTTACACTCGCTCTCTCTCTCACACACACACACACACACACACACACACATTAGTGTCCAGCTGGGATGAAAAGAGCACATGGCTGATGAATCTGTAATCACAAAATGAAAGTAGGGACACTCTAAGGGATTATATGATGTACCATAAACCCTCAGAAATTATGGAATAACTGATTTTTTTCCCACTCAGTAGTGATTCCTTAGAGGAGACGAAGAATTATATCAAGAACCCTTTGCTGGCATCTGTTATTTAGGTATTTAAATATAGTATAATAAAATAATAAAAATAGCAAATATTTATTTTAAACAACTGGCAATGAGCCATGATGTTAGTGTGTTCTGGGTGGCTTGCTAGATGATTGCACGAATCAAAATGGACAAATGAAGCAGGACAAGTTATGCACCAAAGTTTTTTTTGTCAAATCTGTCTTGCGCTGCAGTGATATTAGCCTCCGGTCTGGCATCAGTGAAATATCCTCGGACTCTTTTTCTGGCTTGGTGCCATTTGTAGGTGATCTGCTGTTGATTGCCTCAGTGGTTTCCATGGCAATAGGGTGCCTGTGGGTTACAGGCTAATCTGAGGAAAATAGTACAGGCTTACCCCATGCATTACTACCTGTGGGGATATGATTGGTGCATCAGCGGCGAGGGCACATGGCTGATTCTGAAGGCTCAGAAGACTATGCTTTGAAGAAAATGCTGAGTCTATATTTCAGTTTGTTAAGTAAGAAGGTTTCAATCCTTTTTATGCATGATATTTTTAAGACAACATGTTTTTAAAATGTAATTTTAAAGGTGCAGTAGGAGGTCTTGGAAAATGCTAGATAGCTCTGACAGCGAACATCCTACCCTTTCTGCAAATTGCTGTCCAAAGCCAAGTCTCCTGATTGCACAAACACAAACAGATCAAACACAGCATTGCTACAATACATCTTGTGTTATCATCCGGTGAGAAAGCTTTATAGTACAGAACTATAATATCAGGAAGATCAGGCTGTTGATCTCATTTTGAACGTATGTGAACACGCTGATGACATATCCTGTCTGCGCGAACCAGGTGTGCAGGGGTATGCAAACACACATGTTGAAAGGCATGTAGTAAAGTCAATAAAAATGGGCAAGCATTTTGAATCTGTGTGTCTCTCACATAAAATAACCCAAATCAATATTTAATATCAATGCATTTATTTCACTGCATCACATCGAGATCCAAATCACCCTGTCATATTAATTTTTCTACTAATTACCATCTATCTGTACATTCATCGCATATGTTTGTTGGACAGAGCGAGCTAACGAGCAACCGCAGTAGCTTATATTAACGTAAGCTGTTACACAGAACTAATAAGCAAATACGTAACCACAGTCTCCCAGGATTTGCCTTTAAACTCTTGAAATTCCATGTCGCAACAGGGAATTGCATTTTACTTCACGGGATAATCAGTCTCACAGCAAGACATACAGACAAACCATGGACGGCTGATGTAAGATCACTAGACTGGGCTCTGTATTCAGATCATAAAAGAGCAAAAACAAAGGCCATCCATTCATCCAACATTCCGTCTTTATATGGCAAACTATAAAAAAAAGACCTTAAGAACCTCTACACAGACCAAGCCAGCCAGCAGGTCAGGCTTATGTAAGTTTTGGGAAGCCTCATTCCTCACCAAGACGTGAGGTAATTGCAGTGGTGAGCTGTCACTTTCCCGCCTTCCTCAAGCAAGAGAAAGAGAAATAGTAAAAGATAAAGCTGAATCTAAAGCTTAACTATGATTTTTTTTACCATAGGCTTATTGGGAAAAATGCATCTACCTACGTTTTTGAAAACTCCAAACAGCTTATATAAACATACAGCTGACTGCAGATTCCACCTAAAATGTCCACTAGTGGAATTAAATCCCAACTTTTTTCCCTGTTAACATTACAGGGACAGATTATTGATTAACATGGCTTATTTTGTGCACTACTGTGTACAAGGCTGCTCATTTCTGAACTTGTTCAATACTTTGATGTTAAACTGCCTATACTTAATATACAAAAACAACTGAAAGTCAGCCATTGTTAACTTGAAATAACAGAATAGTGTAAAGAGCGGCAAAACATTGCTGTTTGTTTGAGAATTCTGACTTGCCCAGCATAGCAACAGTTCAACCAATAGTATGAGCTTTGGGCGAGGCTACTGTTTGTACAGCCAATGGGCAGTTTTGAAAACCTGTGTGAAAACAATCAGATTTTTTTCTGGGCAGTTATGGCACAGAAACTACACCCTACACCTTCAAGATCAGAGAATAAAAATACGGTTTTCTAAAGCGAAAATTAATTATATAGATATAATTATTATATATTATATATGCTTTACAGTTTCTAAACACTTCCTTGTCGAAGTGTAACGTGGGGATTTACTGATCACTATTATGAGCCTCTTCTAAATGCTACAAATTCTGCGAATGTTTTACTTACCCCTACATGCATTTGTTGAAGTCTAAACACTTGCGGGGTTTTGATCAAAGAGAAAAAGATTTGTCTTTTTACTGTGAAACTAGAAAGAAGTACTTTCCCAATTTGAAAGAGAGCAGGATTAGATAAGTGTCGAGGAACCTTTGAGGAAGTTTGTTAAATGAGGGCGATTCAATTAGCGATTAGTTCCTATCTCTCGGCCAGGCTTGTACAAAAGGGGCATGTGCTCTCAGACAGGATTAATATTTAATGGAGAACTGATGGATGAAGACTCCTCTGAGATGGTGCTACAGGTGTAGTTGTGCAGAGCTCAAGTAAAGAAGTACACGCTGATATCATGTGCAGAAATCGAAGAGCAAAGGCGTAAGCAAAATAAGCACTCTGCTGAGAGTAAAAGGTTAAGTCCATCTCAATTGAGGCAGCTGTTTCATCTGGCTCACACAGATGGCTCAGTGATTTTTGCAATGACATCATTGTCTTGCCTCTTATTTTCTTATTCTCAAAGACTGCTGAGTGTTCTGCAGGAAGATTTGGGTTGGAACACAGTGAGAGGCATTTCTGGAAAGGACTGGTAATGTAGGATAAAATGGCTCTGTTAACAGCCGACACAATATTTTGTTTCCAACTAACAGCAGCTAACATGACAGTATTATGCAGGTCATATCATCCAATATATCAGTATGCTATCATGTCCTCACAGTCTGTACAACACAGATTTAACACAAAAAGCAGAGTCCAACAGTTTCGAATCTGTATGGCTGGCTGGCCACTAGGCAGCTTATTTTATCAGTCCATAAAAGTTTACCAGGCTGCAACAATAGCTCTATTCACATCCAGGTTGTTAATTTAATTTATGTGAAAAATTCTGAACTGCTGAAAAAAGTTTCCATCCCATGTGTTCAACACAGCAAAACCAAATATTTAGTCACACTGCTTTTTTAATGAGCATTTAGGAATTTACTAATGTTTTACTATATAAAACATTCATCCTCTTCAAATAAGCATATAGGTTTTTATGCAAATTTTGATCACATGTTGGTGTTTCTTTTTTTTGTATTTTCTATGCAATATTCTAAAATTGACATTAAAATTAATGGATTTAAACACAGTGCTTCCTTAAACAGCTGTAACAGGGTTTGCATATTCAAATGAGCAGTTGCACAGCAATCTATTATCGTTGTACTGCTTTGATATCAGACCCATAGATATCACATTAAAAGCACTATTGCATGTTGATCAGACAACTGGACATGTGCTGCAGTTCTTGGCTAGAATGGGCCGCATACTGATAGGCTGGCTTGTAGGGCTCGCATGGCACATTAAGTCTTCTGGGCCTCAGGCTCCAGACTCATAACACTATTGAAAAGTTATATCTATGGACTGGCATCATACAAACATAAATCTGTGTGTCTAAAATGGTCTTTTGAGCAGGGAACTTCATTAAAGGCCTCTGATAGGACAACATAATATCCCCCTAGTGTACACTAATAAAACAACTTGATGACCCAAATAAAATCAAAAAACCTAAAGGTAGGCAACTTATTTTGGCCGTAAGGTTTTCGAATTACTATATTTTCAGCTTAAAGGTGCTCTATGCGATGTTGCAGGATTTTAGCTCAATTTAATTTTGATCTCAAACCATATGCATAACCCCTCGATCGTCTCTGAATACATTGGGAAAAACCCGGTCTCGAAAGACAACACAGAGGCTGCAATACCGAAACAAACACTATGGGTAAAGGATGTTCATCACAACACAAACAAACTTCGGCCAACCAATCGGCAATAAGAGGTGGGGTTTAACGCGCACCTTTAAGTTCTGTCATGACAACTCTTGGAAAGTTTACCATGGTAACATACATTAATGTGCATAGTTTCCATGGAATAGATCTTGCTACTGTAAGAAATGCAAACTGTATGTCACAACCAATTTGTACATATCTTATGAGGTGGTCAATTCATAGATATTTGTAAAATTTGTTAAGACCCCAGTGGCGGTGGTTAGGTGTGGGCCAAATGAATACAAATGGTGCAACTCGTAAAATTGTATGTTTTAGCAAAAAATAATAAAGTAAGGTCGTACAAGTTTGTATGATTTAGCCACTTCGAAAAATGTACGAATTGTGATGAGATTGCGCTGGAATTACTACTAATGCTCATATAACCCCAAATAACCCCTGTGTATAACATATATGAACTTGGTATTTAAAACAAGATAGCTGGGGTGGAAAATACTAAATGAAATAACCTGCTAGTAAAATGAGCTTGAATATTTACAATTTAGAATAATTTAAAATAGTTGAGCACTTGCTTTAGCAGGCTGTCTGCAAGGACAGAAAAAGTGCCGAATAAGTAAAATCCTCTGCCCAACAGTTAAGAGTCTATTACACTGGCTTCATTCCCTGGCTTCTGAATCCTGAGAAACACACACATGCTCAAACACAGGTCCAGCTTCCTCATCATAAAATTGAGGTTCCAGCTATCAGCACAACTTAATCATACTCAAATTTATATCCAGCATCTCTGGACAAACAACCTTGAGAGAAAAGCTTTGATATTCATTCCACACACGCATGGGATGCGGCCCAAGACCTCCAGATGCAAATCCACTTAAACTGTATGGAGGGAGAAATTCGGAAAAGTTGTCACTACCCAGAGGAATTCTGGCTGCCGACATAACCCTGAAACCAATGAGTTTAGATTTCACTTGATTATAAATTAAGTCAACGGCATCCAAGTTATTCGCAACTGACAGGGATGGAACGGGATCTCATGAGATGGTCATTAAACATGTTTACAAATCTATGGAAAGAAGAGTACATAGAAGAAAAGAAGGCCAATGATGGGTTACAATGGAACAACAATGGGGTGATAAGAGGGAATTCCCAATGGGAATGCATTGTCGCGAACAATATGTTTGTATATTTGTGTGCATGCCGTAAAAAACACAGTTCTGTGGTTGCACAATGATAAATAGAGTGCTCAATGACAGATGAGTCGTTACTTTCCAAGTAAGCATGAAAACCACAATGCTGCCATGTTTGGTCAAAACTAAACTTTCCTTTCTGCATGAGAAAGATTTGAAAAAGTTTCACACCTAAACAGTTTTATTAGATACAAGAATGTTTTACAAGAACGTTTGACCGTTTAATCAACCACCGTGATGAATGCCAAATAGTCCCCACAACATTTCAGAGACCCTCACTATGTGCAAATGTCTGCATATCCTTCCCTTATATACAATAATAAATTATGAGAAGCAATGTAGACTATCAACCAGAATGAATAAACACAGGGGGAGGAAGACTATAAACTTGGTGAATTGTAAAAGTAATGGATACTGCACTAAGGACGCAGAGGTTTGGCTGTGGAGTCGGCATTTGTGTTTTAATTACGCTCTAAACATGCCTCAATAAAAGTTATGGGGAAAAAGTTTTTAATGTGCTACAGAGGAGAAGTGGAACTGAGCGATGTTTCTAACCTCCCTTTACAGCTCTTTAAGTATGAAGAAAGAGAAATAGAGAGCTTGTGCTACTCACCCTATTTGCCCTGTCCAGGATCGTACATCCAAACAACAACCGAACCGTGAACAAGGGAGCAAAAGAGATTGAGACCCACTCCGCCTGCTGCTGCGGCAGGGAAAGTTTTTTCCTCACTGTAGGGCTGCTCCTGTTCTCCAAGCCCTCTCTCTCTCTCGCTGACACTTCCTGTGCTGTCCCTTTACACCAACTCAAATCACTCCCCCAGACTCAGCCAAGGAGCATTGTTTAGACAGGACGTGTTGTGTGAGCGTGTGTGTGTGTGTTTTCGATTGTGTGTCGCGATGAATGCGGGTTTTGTAACTCTCTTGGCACTCCCTGGATCACCTCACTACAAGAAGAAAAAGAGCAGGATGGAGAACTTTGAGAAGAAAATAAAAGGAGATGTGTGACAGAGAGAAAGAAAGAGCCACTGATGAAGAGTGAATTGAGAGAGAGAATCTCTTAAGCTAAAGCAAAACATGTGGAGGACTTCCTGCTATGGAGCCCCCTGCGAAACAAACTGGAGGGCCATGTGTGTGCGCCTGTGAATTTAGAGCTTTCTCTCGAAATCCCTCAGTTTGCTGTTAGAATCAGAGCCAGGTTTTAGTCTTTAGTGAGGTCTTAAGTAAGCGCAACAAAACATCTCCAAAACACACAACAGATCTGTCCCAGAATCAAGTGAGCTTTGCATATTGACTACATAGACAGCTGTCGTATAAGACAGCATCTTACTGTAACTTTCGTGGAACATCATAATTGAGCAATCAATTTACATAGGTGGTACTTTAGTTCTTTATAAATTTGAGCTTGTTGCAGTGCATTGTGGGATTGCAAAGGTGCTTTAGGGTTTTGACTAAAACAAGGTATCTTAGGAAGCAGCATAAAAAAAGATTCCAAGCCTTTAGGTTGAGAGCTAAGTCACTAAGTTTCAGAACAGAACACATGTCTGGAGGGTTTATGTATGTATGTGCGAGTTTGAGGGTGTGCATGTTTAACTGGTAGACGAACTAAAAGAGGGGAGGAGTGAAGAGGGAATGAAAGGCGGATGGTAAATAGTGGAAAAGACATAACTGTCCTTGGTTATCTGCAAAACTTAAAACATTCAGCAGACGCTGACACACGCAGCCCTGCCCCCAAACACTTATGCACATACTAAAACAAACACACACACACTCAGGCCCGGATACAAAGTCATGTGGTTGTCAAGAGACACTTGTATATTGTATGCTTGTGTGCTTCTGCAAACATAATGATAAGAGTGTGCTGTCAGCTACGGTGGAAGAAATAAATTTAAATAAAATAAAAAAAAAATCTATATTATGCAAATAAATAAATGAATGAATGTATAAATAAGCAAATAAGCAAGCAAACTGGGTTGTAGTATCTGCCAAATTCTGTTCTGTAAACCAAATCAGTTCTTCCATGACAAAATTGGACCCATCTAAAAACAAATACAACATACATACAAACTTTACACTTTCTTAAAGGAAATTTCTGTCCAGTAATGCAGAACAGAATGCTTAAAAAGACCATCCAAATAATTCTTACTATATAAGATAAATCATGGGGCGTTGTTAAAAATTAATATGCTAGGGGGTTTAGAACTGACAGCAAGAGGGCTGAGCTGAATCAGTATCTGCAGACAAAAACAAACCTGTAAACACTCAGATGACAGCAACTATTTTACCTTTCACTCTCGCACACACCTTTCTTCACATCATCGTTCAAAAAACACAACACGCATTACAGAGAACTCACCTATAAAAACTCTAGCAAACTTTGAAAACTATTTGCTTTGTAGCTGGAGGGTGTCGCTGCGGTAGTCAAGAACAAGCACAAGAGAAGCTGAGAGCAAACAGGCAGAGGGCTGAATCGCACACAATATGTTTAATTCTTTGTATTCGGTTGGAGAGCTGACAGCCCTGTGGGTCTGTCTGTTTAGGATCTCAATATGTATGCAGATGAATTCTTCTTAACTTACAGTCAATGCTATGTTAAATGATAGAGGTTAGTACTGTAATGAAGGGCAATGTACTTAAAATGACATGCGATTGCACTTTTAGTATACTAAACTAGTAATGTCTGTTAAATTGGAACAACTAATTTTGTACTTAATGCACTTTAATTAAGCGACTAGTGCTGAATAACAATTAAAGACATATTTAGTATATTTGATTGTGCTAAGTGGAACTATTGTACTTTAGGTACACTTTAAATATTTTGCATTTAAAGGGAAAAATTACACAATCCTCATTAAAAAGGAAATAAAAACACATTTTAGGCTTAATAATAAGAAATATGCATTGAGCACAAGTAATACTTAATGAAGTTTATTTAAAATTTTTATATCAGTAAGTCTTGAGCTGTCTGTTAGTAAATTTGTTAATAGATTTGAACTATACTTAAATATATTACTTTTTGAGTAGGGTTAAAGGGTTCTTATGATGCAATTTCAAGTTTTCCTTTCTCTTTGGGGTGTTAAATACTCTTTGTGCATAGATTAGATCCCTAAAGTTGCAAAGACTAAAAGCTCAAACCCAAAGATATATTCTTCATAAATATTAAGACAAAAACGCTTTGTTTAAACACGCCCCCACATGTCTACATCACTGTGTGTGATCATTTTCATAACACTACAGAAATGTTTATGCAAAGAAAAAAGGCGGAGCTATTATTTTCGTTTTAGTGTTGCCGCCAGCGCCATGTTCTGGAGACACTGTGTTATATTGTGAAAGTGACACTACTTTGTTTGGGCTTTCAAAAGAGGACACCAATAGAAACCAGTGGTTAACACTGTTCCATAACAACCCAAGAATTCTGATGTGTTCAGCGTATAGACTGGCGTGATGCAACGTGTAAAAAACACAGCACTAACATATTCTAATCAGTAATTAAAATCAATAAACATCCCCACATGATGCAACAAAGTCTCACAATACAGTAGGGGTCATAACATTTTAGTCACACACTGGAGGTATTTGGCCAATTCCAACACACATGGATAGCTGGCCAATCAGAGCACACTTTCCTTTTTTGAATGATGAGCTTTGTAAAAGATTCAGAAAGGTAGGGCAAAGAGGAGCAACCATAATTTACTGTATGTGGAAAATTATGTATTTTGGAACCTTACACTGCATAAACACATTGCATTACACCAAATACACCAACAAATGTTATTTTTTAGCAACATCATATGCCCCACTTCAAAAATGAAGAAAGAAATTATTTGAGTAATAGCTAACCCTAAACTGTGTGATTTATTTAGCGGCATATATATAGTAAAACAGCAATTTTGCGGAAATATTAATTTTTTAGAAAATGAAAGTTAGTTTCACTTGATCCTTCAGAAATATTTTTAAGAAATTTTAAGAGAAAGGGACAGGATTTTCTAAAACAGAAATCTGCTGTAATATTATCAGTATATTTACTTTAACTTTTGATTAATGTGTACTTGCTAAATAAGACTATTACAATGAAAAAAGACAAACAATACTGCATACTGTATCTTATTAGCACATGTTTCTGTAATAATGACTAAGATAGTTTATTTAACCTTCTGACCCCAACAGAACAGTCAAAGTTAATTAGAGGTGCATATCTCTATCAGTCAGAACACAACACTGTAAAGCATGATGAAAGAGACAGCGATAAAGCAAAAGGGGTAAAGAGAATTAAGTTATAATATACAGACATACTTTAAATCAATGAAACTATCCAGACACCCAAGGAAATGAAGGAGAACCAGTCGGTGATGTCAGGAAATGAAGGCTCTTCAAACTTGCTATAAACGCCATGTTAAAACACTTACATCTAATTCACACAGACACAAATTCAGATGAACTGCAGTGATTATTTCCAGCATTCACAGCCACTGAGCATGCTCTAAAATATCACTTTACTACAGGTTACAATAGTTCAAGAGCTGACAGGAAAAGAGAAACAAAAATCACAGACAATGACAGCGTTTCATATGATGAGATGAGATCTGATCAGCGGTCCAGGAAGGCCCTCAGATTAACTATAACTCTGCAATTTAGAGTTTTGCCTTTAATTATGCTCAACATTCCATGATCCTCTGTCTCTCTGTGAGCCTGGAGGAATTCAGAGTCAGATGAGATGAGATGATTGGTCTGGCTGTTTGACTGATGATATCATAATGGCTGAACTCATTCTATTTCCTGAGTCTGATTATGGAGACGTTTATCAAATTCTAATATGCACAGAGGCAGTTACTGACTAGCAAACCTAAAATGAGAAACTAACTTCTCTCCGCACACACACTGGACAATAGTAGGAATGAAGGAGCAATTATTTTAATGTTCTTTTCAGTTATTTCAAATTTGTGTTTGTGTGCTTGCATGTGAATGTGTAAGAGGAAAGAAGAAATGAATTAAAGGAAGTTTTTCCATGACTATTTTAACGGAATACCTTTAAATGGCAACAGTGTTTAGTGTATACTAAAGCTATACATACTGTAATTTAGAGAAGGTATGAGAATGGGAATTATAGATTGGAAGTGACTTTAGAATCTGCTATTAACTGCTCGGCAAAGCTGCAGCTGTGTATATGATTTCAGTCAAACATACAGAGTCTAGGAATTTCTGAGCAGTCTAAAATGCAGTGTTTAGAATATAATATTTTGTGTGATTTAAAGGTAACACCAAATGGAATTACCAAAATAATTATTATTTTAATATTTCCCAAACACACTTGTGCTGCCAAACAGTTTCTGTTTTTCTGAGAAGCACAAATCAGCAGGCAAACATACACAAAGCTTGTTTCTGTGAAACTAGTAATGCACATTAAAGCATAATAAAATGATTTTTAAAAACTGAAAAAACCCTGACCAGACAAACGCCTGACTCATAGTTTAATAAACACACAAGTCTCTGCCAACTGCAGAAATCAGCCCTGTACACTATTAAGTACCCCTAATTACCTAATGGCATGAGCAACACACACACTCACACACACACAGAAAGAGTCAAACTCGGTCAGCAAAACAATATCTGTCTCAACAAGTAAAGATTCCTCATCCGATCACCCAAACACACATCTTTCAGTACCTTTTATGGAGCCAGTTGTTGATGATTCAGTCTGGCTCAATAGATGTTGGAGAGCTTAAGATGAGCACATGCTGATTTATACCAGCATGAATCTACACGCTGTCTTCCGTCGTATATCAGCTCTGCTTCGCTCTTCAGTAAATCAAAGTGCCGAGCAACTGCAGCCAGACAAATCACCCTAAGGCCAGCCATGAAGCTCGCCAATCAACATCAGGTACCATCTTAAAACCACTAATCATCATTACACGGATTGCACTGACGCCGCATCATCTTCCAGCCCAGCCGAGTCCAACAGGTGTTTGTCAGCACATCGCTTATGAAAATGAAGTGCACTTAATTGTACTGAATATGCACTTGCAGTGTAATTTAAATCTTAAAATCCATCCATCCATACATTCATCCATCCATCCATATTCAAATATTTATTTCCAAACTAGAGTGTACTTTTTCCTTCTTCACTTTTTGTTGTTTTATGATAATGATTACTGATTCAGTTTTTAGACGAAAACTTTATTGTTGCAGCCATTCCTAAATTCAATTCAATTCTGTAGCAAGAGACACTTTATATTTCAGCAATTAAATCTGTGCTTTAATGTGAATCTAGCCACCAAAATAAGAAATTAAGTCCACAGGAGGTAGCTGTTGTCTTTGTCCCTAAGCAAAGACAAAAAGTATAAGTATAGTATAGTACAGTATATAAAATATACATTTAAACTTATAGGGCAGGATCTTCAGACTTGGAGAGCTACCATCCTGCAGATTTTAGTTTTGTTTTAACACATATCTGTAATTATGAAATATCCACTAAGCACCTTGATTAGCTGGTGTGTTTGATTGGGGATGGAGCTAAAATCTACAGGATGGTAGGCTTATTAATAAGAAATATGCATTGCACATAAGTAATACTCCAAATAAAGTTTAATTAAAATTGTTATGCTACTAAGTCTCCAGTAAATATGTTAATATATTTGAACTATACTTAGTATAAAATAAATACATTTCAAATACATGACTTGTATTACTAAGGTCTTAATTCTTCAGCTGCGACTAAATTAAACTGAAATTATCTGCTGTATTAACCAATCAGCATCCAGAAGGTAAAATATAGGACTTGAATATAGGGGAAAGAGTTAAATACAAATGTATTAGGAAGGAAAAAGATTTGGACACAACAGAGACCAGACTCAAACCACAATCTCCCAAATAAGCACCAGGGCTCAATGTATCTGGTGCATAACAGCGATACATCTCCAACACAAACTTGCTTTATATCAGGTTAGACTAGCTGCAGTCTAATTCAACAGATATCTTTTGTTAAACTCAAATGATATTCTAAAACTTTTCCACGGCTGTTGTATGTATGCAGTGCTTTGCCTCTCACCTTTAAAACCTTCCTTTGTCTCGCTCCATTTCCTTTTGTTTCTATTTCACTGGTCTCTCTGTACCAGGTGCTTGTCTAGCCATTAAATGGTGCGTCAGAATGAAACGAAGAGAGAAGAAGAAAGAGGAAAAGAAAGAGTGTGTGCACACAACCCATATTCTGTGCCAACGTTTCAGGAAATCCCTTCATCTTTTCATCCTTGCTTAACCACTCTTTTCTTGAAACAAGGAGTCTCTTTAAGAGATGGCGTTCATTAGGGGTGTGTGCGTGTGTGTGTGTCTCTAACCCTCTTGGCTGACCCTAATAAGCAACCACACACAGCTTGCTGAATAGACTTCAAACAGAGACGCTACTTTTAATCAGCACTGAGACAACCAGCTCACAACCTGTTCAGAAAGAAGAGGGCAAAAAAAAGCGAGGGATAGAAGGAAAGAAAGAGATAAAAGGAGGTGGAGATAACTAGAGAGACAGACAAACAAGAAAAATGGCAACCTCAGACACAACAGAGTGAGCGAAAAGGCGAAAGAAAAGGCAAAGACAGAAGAAACAGCAACAAAACAAAAAGAAGACGACAAGCACTGGAGGAATCTGAGAAACAGTCCATCCACTGCACCAGATTACGATTAAAAGTAAAAATTTTCTGTCAGTACTGCATGTGTGGGCCTCAAACCTGTCAGAGCTAATAGTCTCATAAGGGCTCTGTTGAAACTAGGGCAGAGAACACCGGATCTCCAATTAAACTGCTGCAAACTCAAGGAGAAGTGACTTTATAACAGATTATTTGATTATTCATAAGAACTAGCTTAGTGACTTTGCTCTAATGCATTAGAAAGGAGTGAGTCTATTAATAATGTGGAATATTTTTAACGCAGTGTCATTGCATTAGATGTAAATTATCAAACCAAATCACGTTTATTATCTTGAAGCAAATCATTTATACATTTTCAGTGTGGCTTAAGTAGGTTTGCTTAAACTTTTTTTAACAACCAGGCAATAACTTTATATTTATTTTGGCAATAACCAGCATTTATCAGGTATCAGCCATAACATGAAAATAATCAATTTAACTTGCATTGGAAATAAGGATGCAACGGATGAACTTTCACAGGAATTCCAGCATTGTATTACTTTAGATAACACGAGTCACAGCTGGCAGCTAAAGACTGGATTCCCATCCAGGAATAGTCACAATGGAAGGAAGGAGCTATTTCAGCCTGCTCCTGCTACTGCAGATCAAGTGAAAACAAAAATAAAATAACTTCTTGTTGTTTTAACTTCTGACAAGATGGTCTAGTCTTTCTCTGGCATGGAAACGAACATCTGTTTCATTCTGCAAAGTGCAACTGTTCTTCACTTTCTCAACTATTACTTTGTTATTGTGAATATCATATAAATAATGAGAAAACATTAAAATACTACTAAAATAACACTGTGAATTAGTGTTGTGTGTGATGTCCCTTAAGTGATGTTTGTATGGACTGAAAGGAAGTTAAACCACACAATCTGTTTATCCAAACTAACTGCTTTGAAGAAACATGGAAAATGGGTTAAGAGATTATTAGTTCATCCAAAATGCAACATTTTTTTGCAGTTTCATGAATGAATAGAAAAATATATATGAGGAACAGACAGAAATTATATAACTCTTTGTTCCACAGAAGAAAGAATGACATGAGGTTGAATATATATAATGGTGAATGACATGAGGCTGAACTATGCCTTCCACACAACTTCTCTTGCAGTATAGAGCACTTTTCCCCAGCTGGTATCAACATCTTCAAAAGCTTGATTAACCACTCAGACAAACTCCCATAGGTCTCTATCTAATGAATGAGAATTTAAACACAGTTGCCCACGTTTTTATTGATTTCCGCTTAGGAGAGTTATCACTGATGGACGCCTTGGGGACACTTGCACATACTCATGAAGAGGCACTTAACAGAATCTGTGCTTGCACACTGAGTCCGAAATTCTTGTATGCATCTTTCTTTTTCCGTATTCGTCATCCTTTCCTATCAAAATGCTATGAATGCAAAAATGCAGAAAATCAAATCTGATTGTTTTTAATGACAGACAAAAGGAGGCAGTGTAAATGTGATTCACTCAATATGACATATTTTTTATTGTGCAAATATTTCGGACTCAGTGTGCAGTGACCTTTAGTGTATATTTAAGCCACAAAGTGCAAAGTTCTGCAGAAACAACCACCCTGCATAACTTCTGTAGTCTTCGCAAGTGACGAGCCTCAGGGCATGAATTCAGCTCAGAAGGAAATAAACAGTAACAACAACAAAGTCAGGTGTGTTAAATAGAGGTCGTCTCCTCCGCCCTCTGTCTTTAGTTACTGACTCACATCACCCAGGACACTTTGTGACATCTAAACCATGTAGAGCAGGGGTGGGCAACTTCGGTCCTGGAGGGCTGGTGTCCTGCCGAGTTTAGCTCCAAGCCTAATCTAACACACCAGCCTGTAACTTTTTAGTGATCTTAAAGACATTGATTAGCTTCTTCAGGTATGTTTGATTAGGGTTGGAGCTAAACTCCGCCATGACCGAAGTTACCCAGCCCTGATGTAGATTTACATCATGAATGAACACAAACTAACTCAAATGTCAATATACTTGTGCAAACATACTTAACTTGTTGGTTCTTGCCTAGTTGGTAACCTAATTCCAGTTTTGTCTAAAGTGGGCATTGTTGAAAGGGTTTCTTTCTTTTTTCTCAAGATTGTATTGCTCTCAGGTTCTGAGATCAAACTAAAGCATAATAATCAAACTCGAAATGCTGAAAAGTGACAATGTTTACATAATATATTCATCCTTGGGGTTCCAAATTGTTTTCTTCTGTAGAATTCAAGTGCAAAACTTTATTATAATCCAGACTCAGAGTGTAAACAGGCAGGTTCAACAACAGCAGACATAAACATCAGAGGAAAAGACGAGAGAGTATTCCTATTACGTGGCGATGGTCGAGCAAACAGGGAACAGTGTCCAGGAGGCGAGGCTAGCGCGAATATCCAAAGACAAGTTCTTAAAGTTCTTAACCATAAATCCAGAGCAGTGAAAAAACACAAGAACACAGAGAAACAATGTACGCATACAAGAGCAGGAAATTCATACACAATGATCAGCGATCACACAAAGACATCCGGGGAAATGTATACACATGATAATTGGGTACTGGGTGGAGACATGAATGAAAAACCATGACAATAAACAAGGTGGGTGTAAATAATGAGTAAATAATCAAAGTCAAACACAAAGAGGATAGCACACGCCACTAGAGTGCCTTCTAGTAGACCTGCGCTGACACTACCAGCTGAGGTGTTACACCTGGGTCCATTTTTTAGCGAGACACCAATAAGCACACATCACGGCAGTTTCCAAAATAAATAAACACTAGAGGCAGTAAAACTAAGACACCTTTTATTCCTTTTCACACAATTTAAGTTTCGATCAATGAAGCATAATTTGATAGTTGAAATTACATGGTTGCATCAACAAATGACTTTTTATATTTTGCATTTGTTAACACTATTGGGTAGGTTTAGGCTTGGATTTGGTTTAGGGCACATTTCCAACATGATATAGCATTAGCTTTTAATGACAGTGCCCAGATATTTACATTCTGAACTGTCACAATTCGTACCTGCAGCAACCTATTTTTAGCCCCACCCATTGGACATTTCTCTTTGAAACTGTGGCGAAATGTGCATAAGGTAAGTAAAGGTAAGTAAAAACGGTGTGGCATAAAACGTGTAAAGAGGTACATATTTTTATGAGGCCAGGTTGAAATACATTGACATGTCTTGTTTTTATTTGAAGTTTGTGTAAGGTGGTCATTGTGTCCCTTACTCTCAGGTTGTAATTACTGGCGACTTTGTCCTGTAAATCATTTTTTGCAGCCGCAGTGTCGCTTAAGCAGCCTATGAGCTCAGCGGAAAGGATTCTGGAAAATTCCTGAAGTAAGGAAAAGTATCTAAGCGCTACTCCCTCTCCTGAAATCAACTGTCCCTGAATGCTTTAGAAGACTAGAATATGTCACAACGCAGAATGATAAACCTTTCCTTTCATTCTCTCCCTCCCCTTTTCGATCCTTCCTGCCAAACAGTGAACAATTACCAGATTTCATTTGCCATTAAGTTAAAGCACTCAGGCACTTTTCATTAGCTGAGCTGGTTGGTGACCTGTGGATCAACTTCTGCCCACATGAATTCTGTTTTTCACAAACAGAGCACTCCATCTGTCCGAAGGAATAATAGTCTGCTGGTCTGAGATTAATGGAGTGGCTTCCAAGCACAAAATACCTCATTTAAAAGAGTAATTTGGTTACAATAAATCTAGGATGAGCAAACAGTGTCCGTGTCCCTTTGTGTCTGCTTTCTGTCTTTTGGAGAAAAAAAAAAATCATATATTCATATATTCCCTAAAACAAAGTCTGGAACATAATAATAATAAATATGTAAAAAAATTACAAAAAAATTTTTTTACTGGGAGATCCAAACTGAAAAGTTTTAAAGTGCCCCTATTATGTTTTTTTTATTTTATTTTTTTATGTACCTTTCACGCAGTGTGTAACACAGCTCTAAGTGAATGAAAACATCCTGCAAAGTTTAAAATATGAAAGTGCACCGTGTATAAATTCATTGTCTCTCAAAAGAAAGAGTTAACTCTGAATCATCTGAAACAAGTCATTTTTAAAACGAATCCCAAGGTGTTTCTTATGAAACATTAGCATATTGCCTGTTGTTGGTATTTTTGCGGTTGGTCTAAATAACACAGGTTTGAGTAACACAGTTTTGAAACAACATTAATGTGAGACATTGAACAGAATTTTAGGTGAATTATGCCTTGTAGAAATACTATTACTGTTATTGATCTTTAGAAACCTGCTGATACAGTGAGTTCTACAAAGTGTCCTGTCTTCAATTTGGCCAGTTCTGGATTAAGAATGTCTCACTTTTTAATCAGAGAGGATTAAGGGTTAATGAGCAGTGATCATTAATCTAATCCCACTCTTAATTCTCTTCATAGTGCTCAGCCTTCATTGAAATATATTAGAGCCTTCTCTTCATAACAAAAACTCAACCCTGTCTAACACTTTCACTAAAAATCGAAAGAAAGTTTATCCAAAAAATCTCAAAATTCTGGTTTTATTTACTCACTATCGCATTTTAAAACCACATAATTGACTTTCTTCTATAGAGCACAAAATATGTTCCATACAATGCAAAACATAATATAAAGTTCAAAAGTTCGAGGTCAGTAAGGTTTTTACTTTTGAAAGAAGCCATCCAATGCTCACCAAGGTTGCATTTTTAGTGTCACATGATCTTTCATAGAACACTTTAATTTGCTTCTCGAGAAACATTTCTTCCAATTTTAATAGAACAACATTTATTTATGCTGTTTTGAAACAACAAGAGACATTAAATGATGACAGAAAATGACTAAACATCTTAGTGAACATTTTCACTTTGAGTCCTGCAATGCAAAAAAAGCTAAATTAAATGTCCAACTGCATTATTTTGGTTTACTACACCAGCTATCCCATAAACCCCCAGTGAAATGTTTCTCATATCAGCAGATTGCAGACTGATATGTTAAACACATCAATCTGGGGGACCACTCAAAGATCCAAACAGCAGAAGCTTGAGAACAGATCCAACCAGCTTAAGATAAACTTAGTTGAGATGAGGGGACTGTGTGTCCTTCCCTCTCTGTCCTCTTTCTTTCCCATAACCTCTGTCTGGCTGAACCATGAGTAAGCAAGACCACCCAGCCATGAAATTTACTGACTGGGATACAGTTCTTTGTCCTGCTACACCTGCTTGTGATAAACTTTAAAGAGCGCTAACAGCAGATTAAACAAAAGACTAAACCATTTTACCTGCAGATAAACAGAAAACCCCTTTAAGAAACCCGACTGCTGATAAACAAAACTCCCTTATCACTCTATCTACCAGACATTAAAGGAGCAAAGAGAAAAAAGAGAATGTATTTGTTTTCCTTCCAGATGTTTCTTTGAGAGCCCGTTTAGGTAGAAAACCTTACTATCAGATCACAGGTGATTATATTCTCGTGCTTGGATCTGTGAGGTTCCTCAAAATCTTGTATTATGTTACAGTATAACTTACTTATAGTGTCATTCCAAACAGTACTTCTACGCTTTAGGACACTTAGCTCTTCATTGGCAAAGAGACTTCTATGTTTAAACACTAATATGCGCATAGGATTTATTTAGAAAATGACATTTTTATTACAGGATGCACACTCGTCATCTCTCCTGTTGGGAATTGTATCACCATTCATTCATTGTAGAATCATTCATCCAATGTGCAGTGACCTGTGCTTGAACTCCAACTCTAGAAAACATTAACCCTTAAATGTAAGGTAAGAATTTCAAGAGAGAGAGAGAAAGAGAGAGAGAGCTAACCTTGGTAACATCTAGAGTGAATGAAGGAAGGTTAAAAATACAACCAAAAATATATAGATAAATATATATATATATTTATTTTTCTTTGAAGAATTATATATATATATATATATATATATATGTGTGTGTATTTTTAACCTTCCTTCATTCACTCTAGATGTTACCAAGGTTAGCAACTAGAATAATGTCCTATTGAATAGAATAATGTCCAAACTCATTCTTTTGGTATAACAAAAGTGAATGGTTGTGAAACGTTCCCAGCCGGTTATGCCATCTAGCGCCGCTAGAGGACGCTCCCTTCATGTCACTTTACTTTGTTCTCTCATTCTTATACCAAACTTAATCTCCCAGAATGCACCTCTCCTTCACAGCTGTTCCTAGTTTGTCTTCAATCCACTACTCATTAACACCTGTATAAATTCCAGTCTGTTTTATCCACCCAGTGCGAAGTATTGTATTCCAATTCTGAGCTTTTCCTTTCTGTGTTTATTTCCGTGTGTTGGATTCTGGACTGTGTGTACCTCGGCTACGATTTAGCCTTACCCTGAACATACCTGTATGCCAATGTGTGACCCTGATCTGCTGAACTTGAATAAACCTCTAAACCTTCCGACTCTATCATTAAAGGTTGCATGGCTTGTAATGCTGGCCAAAAAAGCTAATTGCATTAAATGGTCTTTTAGTGATTTTACAGTAACATTTTTCATTATATTTATTAACCATGTGTCATTAAAATGTTTTATATTAACATCGACATACACCTGTAAGGTTTGGCATACATGTAGTGCGGAGTCCATAATCATAAAAAACCCCAGCAATTTTAATTTGATGTACTAAAAAAATATATAAATGAACCAAAACTAATATTAAAATGAAAAAAAAAAAAAGAAATATATAAATTAAAGCTAATTTAAAATATTAATATATATATGATAATTCTTATAAATAATAATATAAATACTTTAAATAACATTAATAAAATAACACTGTTTCTTGCATTCAACATGGCCATGACTATAGAGAAAAGAGTGCATGAATCATATTGCACTCATCATTGTCCGTCCATCCATCCATGAAAAAGAGCCATGTGAAAAACTGTGAAAAGTTTGTGTGTCAGCTGTTAATTATTCACCATGACAATGTTTCAAACATCTGCCTCTGATTATATACATCTTCTATGCCTTTAAAAGAGCAACTTTGAGTTAATACAATTCTCTTCAACCAAAACCAGCAGGATTAAAACCCCACTGGGACGGAATGTGATAAAGATGTAGCTAATCACACACACAAACACATGCACATACACAAACTGGCATTAATCTGCACCCCGCTGGGCTGGAATGGGGAGTCAATGTGATGTTGAGCCATGTGTGTGTATTTTTGTTTGAGGAATGCAGAAAATCAACCCAGCTGCTGATCTAAAATCCCCTAAAACCCATTGTCATTTATGAATAAACATAAAACCTGCACCCAAACACTTTTAGCGTAATACCATATGCACCACTTACATTCAGATACTCCAAACCAAGCATGCTAATCTACTTAATACCCTAAATGCATGTAAAACCTATGCAAACAAAACAGTAGGTTCCATTTTTACTCACACCCAGTTTCAACATACTCATCAAATATAATCATAATGACAAATATCAATGTTTGCATTTAAAACTAAATATCTATGCAATATTTGTACGAATATTTCAACTTATGACTAAAATCACAAAGGAGACAAACAATGCGTCATTTGTAATGCATCACAACGCTAGAAGGTCTAAAACCTTGAGTAGGGCAGAAAAATCAACATTTTTTAGAAATAAGATGATTTGTTTTGAGTTTCACAAGATATCTCAACACCGTCTCAAACAGTGATATAATAATCCTGAGATTTTCCAAGATCATGATTTGTAGTCATACTGTATATAAACAATCATGTAATTTATTTGTATTTTCAAAACTTTTAAGTATGGCTAAATATTCGACTAATGATTATGTCAAAGAGTAATCAATGTTTTAATAAATCTTTGTAGATGTGCCTAAGATAGTATGTTTTTGTTTTTAGAGTGACTTTTTAATATTATGTCTAGGGTCTACAGATGAAAAATAGCTCATTCTGGCTAAATTCAAATTTTAATTAGTTTTTTCTTTTTAAAGGAAATAAATCTAAACTTTTTTTTTTTTTTTAATGTCCGGAGCCAAAGAAAAAGCAGCAATGACATTTTCCTCCTAAGAAAATTTAGATAAACAAACATCAAAAGTGTCTATTTGAGCGTCTCCACTTTTGGTTATCGATTACTTACTGTGTTGTGTGACTTGTTGCGGGGTTACATTTGCGGAGGACCCTTTAGGTTGACTGATCCTCCTCCTTGGTTGGCCCATCTCGTCCTCTTCCTTTATATTAGTGTTTTGCTGGATCTGCGAATGTGTTGTTTCATTGATCGGAGGTCTTTGGCCAGGTATACTGCCCTCACTTCCAGTCAGCATCACCTTCTCCCCTATGCCGTGCATTCTGGGTTGGCCGGCAGGTGTATCCCTACGAGGCGAGGGGAGCTTGGAGCCAGGACCCGCCGAGGATGGGCGAGCAAGTCGTGAAGGTTTAGACATAGTGTAAAAATGCTGGTTAACCTCGAGTGACTCCAATCAAGTCAGTTCACTTGGTATTCCATTTAAGCTGTCCAATGAAATCGCAGTAGTAGAATATCCCAAACTGTGCTCCACAGGTGTTCAAATACTGCCTGGATTTCCACCGAGAATGAATTGTACCGACTTGGTCTTACTCACCCTCCTTCTATTTCATCTCTCTTCCTTCCTGTCCCTCTGTGTATTTACTCAGCAAACTAGTCCAGACGAGTGCAGGTAAAAGAACCAGACGGTGAGAGAGACGGAGGAGGAATGAGGGGGAAGGGGTTAATCACCACCTTTCCAAACGGAGCCTCTAGCGTCCTGAAGTGTATGCGTGTGCGCCTCGGGATAACTGACTGGGGGACAAACGGAGGTAAGCAGGCTGTTCCCATGTATCAGCGCATTCCAACACACTGTCTAAATCTCTCTCTCGTTCTGCCCTCCTAAACTCCAACTCTCCTTCTCTCGCTCTCCCCACCTTCTTTTTCATCTCGTCTAGATGCTCTCGGCTTGCAAAGGCAGAAAAAGTCTCAATGCTTGGAAGTAAAAAAGAAAAGAATAGAAAGGGAGGAGATAAGGTCTTCTGGTGCTGTCAAAGCTGTGTGTGCTGATCCACATGTGACTCTCTCTCTCTCTCTCTCTCTCTGTCTCTCTATCCACTGTTCTTTCAGTCTCCAATTTACCAGAAGACCATTGCTGTGGTGTGTGCTGTAGAAAATTACACACATATACACACACACGTGCCTGGATATTTCTGGAGAATTACAAAGCGGCAGAAAGGAAAGCGGGATTACCCTAGCATAGCTGGTACTTGAGCTCTGCAGTTGGTGTGTGTATCAAAGCAATGCATGTTGGAAGCTTTACTTTAGGCTCAAAATGGTTGGAAATGGAGGAAAAATCCTGTTTGCTGTTGTCAAAACAAGCCCGGACACACTTACATAAAGTTTGCGCAACTGACTAACAAAAAAGAGAGTGACAGAATAACTTGCATTTTGTTATGACAGTAAAATATATAAGGGATTTCATTTTTTTTATTGGTTTTGTTTTTGTTTTATTGCTCTTTCAGCATTATCACAGCATTAGTGCCATTTCAGCATTATTTGGCATTGTGGAAACAACTGCAATTATATATATATATATATTAGGGGTGGCACGGTTCACAAAACCCACGGTTCGGTTTGTATTACGGTTTTAGGGTCAAGGTTTTCGGTTCTGTACGGTTCTTGTAATTTTTTCTTGTAATCTTTAACACTCTAGAAATGTACTTCAGCATATGATATATAGCTTAATTATCCACAATTTAGGATACAGTATTAAAAAAGTTATATC
>JAUCNO010000548.1:9663417-9674001 GCA_032353835.1 Enteromius viviparus | reverse complement strand
AATCGGCAGGTCACACCTACTGTAAAATCGGAAATCGGAATCGGCCAAGAAATTTGCAATCGGTGCATCTCTAGTTATACGCACATTCGCCCTGAATAGTAGCCCAGTATTGTGACCTGTAGCACTCCACACCATAGACACCTCAATTCTTTTGCGCAAAAGGGAAACACACTGACGTCACATACGGGGCACGAGGCTATATTGCGCATGTCATGAACCGTCGACCCGTGCAACGCATGCATGCACCGAACTGAGACAAGCTTCGTTTTTTTTCATGAACCGTATATGAACATATATGTATATGTGTATATATGCACTCTATATACAACTTACTAATATAATATTGATTAATGTTCAAATAAAATAATGTATTTATTACAGCTCTTCTCCCAGCCAACCGCAGCGTTCAATAACCTTCTATGAGCTCTCCTTCAGCCAAAACCACCACTACCACCGGCACCCTCTCCCGACTCACCTGCTACTTCCAACACTCCTTTGCCACCAATCATCACCAGTCCCATGGCCCGACCGGCGCCCTACCTACCAGATCCAATCCATAACTGGGAAACTTTTGAGCCGAAAGAATGTTTGATATTGAGCCGGACTCCGGCCAAGGTCATTCTGAAGAAATCCACTTGCTGGTTCTGGAGGGTTCCACCACAGATGTTGTATTAGGGCGGCTGTTGTTGGTACAGGACAATCCCATCCTCTCTTGGAAGACAGGGGAAGTCCTCAATTGGGGTCAACAGTGTTTCCCTAAATATTTTCCAACTCTTCCTCTCACCCCCACGATGAGTCTGAAACTCCACGTCCATTGAAAGCCCCCTAAACAAACAATCTGTGAATATTACTGAATGCTATGCCCCTTTTAGTGTCGTATTCTGCCCCTAGAGAGCGTCTCAACTACCACCACATCGCGCCATTGATCTGGTTCCTGGTGAGTCAGTGCCAAAAGGCAGAATCTATCCCTTATCACTTCCGGAACGCAAAGCCATGGAGGAGTACATCGAAGAGGCTCTCGAGCAAGGCTACATCCGCCCTTCTTCATCCCCTGATGCATCAAGTTTTTTCTTTGTGGCCAAAAAGGACGGAGCCTTGCAGCCATTTATAGATTACCAGGCACTAAATAAAATTACTGTCAAATTCAGGTACCCCTTCCCTCTGTCCCAGCAGCCCTGGAGACGCTAAGAGGCACCACCATATTTACCAAACTTGACCTACAAAGTGCCTACAATTGAATTAGAATTCGGGAGAATGATGAATGTAAGACTGCTTTTCAGCTCTACCTCAAGGCTGAGAAATATACTTTTGAAGTGGACGCCTCCACCACTGGTGTCGGGGCAGTGTTATCTCAGCAGCAGGGGAACCCAGCTCGACTCCCTCCATATGCTTACTTTTCCCGGTAGCTCAGAATGGCAGAAATCAACTACAACATTGGCAACCAAGAACTCTTAGCCATTAAGCTGGCTCTTGAGGAATGGAGACGCTGACTGGAGGGGGCCGCTCATCCGTTCACTGTGTTAACCGATCAGAAAAATTGTCAATACCTCCAAGACGTACCACCCACAAGCCAATGGCCAGACCGAATGAAAAAAAAGAAGGTACGGCGGTTCCTCCGTACCTTCTGCCATGGCCACCAGGACTCCTGGAACAAGTTTTTGGGCTGGGCCAAGTACGCGCAGAACTCCCTACGTCATGCCACCACGGGTCTCACTCTCTTCTAGTGAGTACCCGGATTACTGGTTCCGGGAGAGTGAGAGAGTCTGGGACAAAGCACACCATCATCTACAAAGGGTAGTGTGCAGGCAAAAGATGACAGCACATCGCCGAAGATCAGAGGCACCCAACCTGGTCAAAAGGTTTGGCTCTTCACACGGGATATTCGGGATTCTGCATCCTGCCCTCATGGAGGAATTCCATTCCACCCATCCTGATCGTCTTGCACCCAGAGGTAGAGGAAGACCACCGCGACGTCATAGAATTCGGCCTTCTGAAGAGGGCCGTGGAGGAGGGGGTAACGTTACGGATTTGCCAGGCTTTGTTTACATAATATATTTATGTGTACTTTACATAATATATTTCTGTGTATTTATTATATATATATATATATATATATAAATACACATTTTAAGTATATATTTTGAAAATATTTACATGAGTATATATATTTATATATAAATATATTACATAAAAATGTTTTGTTAAATATATACATGCATGTGTGTGTTTATGTATATGTATATGTTTATTGAAGCCTAATTCTGACTTTGTTTAAACCTGTTTGTGAAACTGGGCCTTTAAGTCATTATTTAGTCGCATTTAATCAAATCTCACAACATTTGCTGAACTTGCAAAAAGTCTTATCATTCATCTTTCTTTACAGTTCTGATTTTTTTTTCTTTAAAAAAAATAGCATCTAACACTGTCATACTACTACTCTCTGTGTTCAGAGTAAATACAAATCTGATGCATCTCAATTTATTCTAAACAGTAAATGGAACAATTTACTAAAAACACACACTATATATCCTGAGTATGAGTCAGAAAGGTTTAGAATGGGTAACCTACTAACCCAAAAGCCTGTGCCTCTCTCAGCTGCTCCCGTGATTCCATTTCACAGAAAAGCCCGGATCAAACCATCCAGTGGCAGGATATTTACCTTTGGATTTCATACTTTGGAGTTTGGAGGGGAAAAAAATTCTCAAAGGAGCACATTTGGCTGCCATGCAATCCATAAAAAAGCTATGGGTAAAATACATAAACATCTAGACAAGAGATTTAAATGTAGAATATTTCACCCCTGGATTAAACCCCCGCTGACATGGGTTCAAACCATTCAGCCATCTGGACAAACCATACATCAATCATTTCAACAAGAGGAAGTGATCATATTTAACCATATTTATGTAGCGGGTGTGTTAGTGGAGTAAGAAAAGACCCATTTCAGAATCGACAGATATATGAAAAAAAAAAAATGGTTCAAAATTCATTCAGCTTTCCAAAGTCCATACATATGCAGGGAAAACCATACTAGCATTTCATGGCAGACTTCTGACCTACATTTCTTCTCTGCTAAAACCTATGACCTTTGACCATGCTATTCACAAAACAGATGGGCCCATTTTACAGATTTAAACCTGCAAAATGCAGATGTTGTGAGCATACATATGTGTGGTTTACACATGTGTGCCTCAGTCAGTGAGTGTGCATATGTATTGCGTGTGTTTTGGGGTAATTTAAAAGCCCTTTAATAATACGCTATACATTTAGCAGCCTTGTGGCTTTACCCTCTAAGAACTCCAGTCACTGATATAGCTCAGTGTAAGCTATATTTAACATCTAAATAATATATGACTCATGAGACTGAACTATGAGATTTGCCATTTATCTTACCTTTTATGCCAAAATTATTTCTCCTAACAAGCTCTTAACAAAGACTCTTATTCATGAAACAAGTGAAATGCAACAGTTTATAAATTATGCATTTTAAAAATAATTGATACAGTTTATTATTATTTATTACATATTTTAAATCAAGTGATATGCTTTATTTCATTTACATTTATTTACTTTAATATTTATTTGGCTTCATTTTGCTTTCTTATTTATATATTTATTAGTAATTCATATCTTATTTATAATATTATTATTAATATTATTTATTAGTAATTAATATCTTATTAACAATAACTGTTCTAAGTTGCAATTTTGTGTAAATCACTCATTAAATTAATTTGTAAGTACACTGTCCCACTGAACCAAACGTTTTTGCATGCAGTTAGGTAGTTTTGGTAAGTAGATCTGAGTAAGTCTAAAAATATTTTGGAATTCTTAGAGAGCGGTGACTCCCATTCAATCCCCTTGTCCTTAGTTACTAAATAATCCAGAGCAAACAAAGAGTGTGTATCAGGTAAAACATCTCAAGAGTTTCCCAGAAGCAAACAGATACATCATTATATGTGTCTCATACCTGACTATCAGCAGAGTGAATCATTACAGTCGCGACATGAAAAGGGTTGGTGTATGTGTGTGTTTTCCTGCCCCAAGGGGCCAGTTTCTTTAAGCACATTGAGATTTTCATGAGCCAGAACTGATTTCACCACAAGACACACACATGCAGTTCCTCAAGTTTTTCCTGTTGATGTAATCACAAATTATCATGGAAGTCTCACTGTGTCTGGGTAATAGCACACATTACTGTACCAATAATACAACAATATTTCTATACAAACACTGTTTAAGACAAACATTACTATTTCTGCCTGCTTCTATAGTTTAACCTGACTAAGTCTATTGTTGTTTTACTATTCAGTAACAGTAATTCCAGTCAACTTATATTTGCTTACCTTAATGCTTGCATCATTTACAACATGTGACCCTTTTTACGCTTCACACCTCCTCAACTCAACTCATCACCTCACCTCCTCCGAGACACACACTACGTTGTTCTTTTTCCAGATGTCTATAATGACTATTCCTGACTCGTAGCTCTTTCATTAACACCATCTCAGTTTTTGCATCAGTAGGCAAGCTCACCTGAGGTAAAAATGACTCTTCAACATTTATGAAGGACTATTACTGTACATTTCCCTTGCCATCAGGGATATAGCTCAGATATATCTCACCCCTAAGATGACCATCACAGTTCTGCTAAGTAGCTTAAGTGAATAAATGTCTGAGATCCTCTGTGATAACTTTCAAGTAGTCACAAGGCTCATGAAGAGTTTAACCAGCAGACGTACAATTATACCTGACATTCCTCGGTAATGAGCTGGAGATTGCACATCAGACCACTATAAAGATATACAGGGACTAAAATTTTAGATAATGCGGAAGAGAACAATTAACTGCCTGGAAGCCATTTGAAAGCCAAGTTGAAAATAGTAAACCCATTGACCAAAAAACAACTATGGTGACTGTACTTCAATAAAGTTATTTAGCACATATTCCTATAAAGCACATATTCTGCATGACCATATTTTTCATTTCTTAACCTACCCACTACTTGAACTACCTTACTAAAAAATAAACAGCAAATTAAGAGATTATTGAGGCAAAAGTCAGTTAATGGCTTGTTAAAAGTGAGACCTTTAAAATAAAGTGTGACTGCTTTTTCAATATAAAGATGGTAATAAACTCATATAGGTATGTAATTAAAATTAGTATCATATCTTAATCTCAAAGGACACTGAAAGAGGGTATAGTGGTGCTTTAATGAAATCAAAAGTTTAGTTGCATTTAAAAAATTGAATAGAATTAAAATGCTTAGAGAAAAGAAAAACATAAGTCAGTGTATGACAGCAAAATGATTTGCAGAGTTTCCTGACCTCTGTGTCTCTGGGGCCCCCATGTGGCCTGACCATTAAATCCATCTCCATCTGGTATACTGGAGTGAACTGAAGTTTAAAAACTCAGCATTTTGAGTCATTTTGGGGTGTTTAGAATTCTCTCGCCATTACCAATAAGAGTTTCTTTCCACAGGTGTTTTGTGTTACAAAAAAAGCAAGCGATATCTCACTGTCTTGACATCCGTCCCCAAGCCCTAAGCAAGCAGGAGAGTCAACACACACACTCCACTGAGCAAATGTGCAGTTTCTATCTATCTCTCGTGATTATACTGAACAGTCCACATTCATTGATTGCATTTTTTAACACCGCTGGGAGAATTACAATTACAAAAGACCCCAATTTGTAAATCCAAATACCTATTCCTTCTGTTCTCCAATAAACCTTTTTGCCATTTGTTAACTCCTTGCTTTATTAAGACCAATGCACTATAAGTTAGCAAAGCCAGAAGAGTAATGGCGGAGAAACTCTTGAAGGGGATGTAAATAAGAGACAGTGACAGCAGCCTTATGGGCTTATTGATTTTAGCTCAGCGCTCTGTGCCAGGCTAATACAGGTCTGAGAGATGAGCACAGAACCGTTACAGAGCTGCCAAACAAACCAAGAGAAGCATTCTAGGCGGAAGAAAAATCTCAAGCTAAATCAATTGTGCCATTTTTTTATTTAAATCAAAATCAATGCTTTTGAAACCAATACTAATGTCGCTTATTTACATTTAGGATTTTGTTCCTTTGTGTACATTAAACACTCTGAAATTGGTATTGCGTGCAACACTGAGAAAAGAGATTTCCGTTCTATGTTAGAGCCTCAAATAGAAGCGGATTCGTTTAACATGAATGTGATTTTTGAGCATGAAATCAAGCGCTCTTGTGTAAGACTAATTATGCTGCTTTTCTAAAGGACAGACATGGAGAATCTGTACAGAAGTGACGTTTGAGAAGTAAATGCTGTATTTGCAAAAGCTGAAATGTGTATTTAGCTCTTTAATGGGCTTCTGTTCTGTGAGGTGATTGTCGTCTACCATAGCTAGACTTTTTAATATATGCATTTTGTCCAAGATCTGCTAAAATATGCACTGAGAAACGTCTGACTGACATCTATATACTGCCATTCAAAAGTTTGACGTTGGTAAGATTTTTTAATGTTTTAAAAAAAAGTGACAGTTATTTGAAGTTACAGTAAAAAGAATCATATTGTCAAATATTATTATAATGCATCATCACTCCAGTCTTCAGTGTCACATAATCTTTCAGAAATGATTCCAATACGCTGATTTGCTGCCAAAAAACATTACCATTTCTTATCATTATCAATGTGGGGGGAAAAAATGCTGTGTATTATTTTTGTGCAAAGTTGGAAAGCATAATACATTGAATCTTTAATGACTAATGTTTAAAACAACAGCATTTATTTAAAATATTTGGTAAAATTATAAATCTTTTCACTGTCCATTTTCATCAGTGCATTAAATATTATTTTAACTAAAAATATTAATTTATTTTTAAAATCATATGACCCCTAAACTTTTGAACGGCATATCTTTCTTTTTTCTTTTTTTTTGTAGCATGACATCAGTGCACCTTTATCATCAAATAAATAAATACATATATATAAATTGAAAGTCATGTGACAATTGTTACAATAAATTAATTAATAAAAAATAAATACATAAATACACAAAACAGACATTCTGTTTGCACAAAAATATTTTAAATCACATATTTCTGGATAGTCATGTGCCTGCCAAGCAACTGTCTTTGAGATGAATGGGAATCCTAGAAAAGATGGTTGCAAAGGCAGCCAAACTGTATCTTGTAATTTGGAGAAAGTTCCAGCCATTTTGACCAGCTATATCAAACAATTGGTCACTGACTGACCCAGAGCTGTGCCCTCTGGACACCGGACACTCACTTGAATACTTCTACACTACACTACAGTTCATGTTCATCCTCTTTGTCTATCTCTCTTCTCTTTCCTCTCAAGGAACACTGGCTATTTTTCTTGGCCCTTTCTGCACACAGCTGGGTTATGTTAATATGTAATTATTTCCCCATCCAAAGCGTCAGAATGGATTTTAAAAGGTCACTGCAGTGAGTGTGAGAGCTGCTGTAAAAGACAGGGTCAGTGCTCAGTTTGAGGGTGACTAGCAAACCATCAGCAGGAACACCAAGACCGAGGTAAAAAAAACAGGTCTTCGCTTTCTACTTTCTGTCGTCCTGTTTACATGATGTTAGTAAACTGAATGAATGCAATTATGTGATTTCAGAGGATATGGTGAGTGAGCATGCTGTGTCGGATGTGTGCTTACTCAGGCCTAACCTGGTCGTAGGAAATAAAACTGCAAACAATAATGGAAATTAAGGCAGCAAAATTGAACTCTAAACAAATGAGTGCAGAACGTGAATTAGCAGACCCTGTCCAATTTGAAAACTTAGATTTTGTCACTGAAGTATTCTGTATAAAGGCACAATGTAAAACCAAGTACAATTTGACACAAAGTACAATATATATTTTTTATATAGCAATGTCATTTTTATAAAAAAAAGACATAGAATAATGTAAGTATTAAACTATATAGCATACTTTTACTTACTTAACTTTAAGAGTACTAGTTAAGGTATTATTTTAAAATCATATCCTTTAGTGAATGTGATAATTTTAGACACTTTATTGCATGTTAATAATGATTATTATTAATAATAAATTAATAAAAAATTTGTTATGTTTTAAATTTATAATTAAATCCAGATGACCCACTTAATATGACTTAATTAATAGGACTTAAGTACATAATTACATCTCTGAATTATAATTATAGGATAAGTGTACTGCTAAATGTATTGACAAGCATTTCTTTTAAATCTTATATGTTTCGTATTTAAATTTATGGGTAATAACACATTTGAAATGAAGTTGCAAAGTAGTACATTTTAAAATACATAAAGCATACAACATTTAATTTTAATATTGAATAACACATTAAATTATAATCAGGTAGGCTACCTTAAATGTGTTTTAGTAAGTTGTACTTGTAAAAGCACAGAGATTATTAGAACATAATGATTTAAATGTACTTAAAATAAAACATGTGGTAACACTTTCTTTTAAGGTCCACTTCTAGCAATGAACAATCCGTTAACTACAACCTTTGCCTCAAAAACTCCTAATTTGCTGCTTATTAATAGTTAGTAGTTTAGTTGAGGTATTTGGTAGGATTAGGAATGTACAATATAGTCATGCAGAATATGTTATTTACAATCAGCCAATATGCTAATAATATGCATATTAATAAACAACTAGTTAATAGTGAGAATTGGTCCAAAGTTACCCAACATAAAATTCCATTATTACACAACTCTACTTAAATTTGTTAAGAAAAAGTAGTAAAACCATACACTTTAAGCATGCTTAAGTGGCCTTTTATTTAATTATGTTCAAGTATAATTTTCTTAAAATGTACTTTTAAGATTTGAAGTTCAATACAATTAAGGACACTAACAGTATGGCATGTCGTCATGTTGTTTTGTAGTCTTATAAAGTTATTCTCCAAAAAGACAGGGTAATTATAGAGTTAAACATGCTTAAACTACCTTACAGCCACACATCTACCACTGTATTACTTAAATGAAGAACAAAAAACATCCTGAGGCCATGGCATTAGAAGCAGATACAGACAGGTACACTGGTGACGCCCATACCTCAGCTGACAGACCAACGCAACATTCAATTCACACTTGCACTCAGCAAATATAGTTATTTTAATGATAAAATAAGGTAATGTGATGAATCCAAGTGAAACTGACTCATGCTGAAATGTAACACATTATCTAGTTCAACAGCTGTGGACCTGACACAAAACAAACTGAAATAGCTTATAATGACACTCTCATGATCCTCTCTTTTAGCATATTCGCACTAAACAACACGAAGGGGTGACGTTTCACATGGTGGTGCTAATGGAATACCAAATTAATTAATGATCGCTAGAGCGTTCACTGTCTTACACTCAGCCCGGCTCTCAAAATAGCTTCATTAGTCACTGGTAATTAGGCAAGCATACTGAATGTCTCGCTGTATTATAATACAGAAGGGACGAAGCAGCTATATCCTCATTATATAACAACCAGTCAGGCAGTGTTGATGAGCCTCCGTCCAATCTGCAAGGCCAGAGCTTGAATATGCATGAGTATGCAAATGTCTGTATTAGGATTTGCGCTAATGGAATGGAAGGAGCAGGCAGAAACACAGAACCAAAGACAGGCGGAGAAACAGACAGGTTAATATAATTATTATGTCATCAGTGAAAAGATTAGATGCTACAAATGTTGTTTATTGTTACAACCAAAAGATGTGTGACATCATAAAAATTTAAAAAAACAAAAATTAAAAAAAACAAAGACAATTTGTACCTCAAGGAAATCATGTATCAATCAATCAATCAATCAATCAAGCAATCAAGAAATGTCATGACGTTATTTTAATTGAAATGGAAGTTAAAACTATTAAAAGAACTTTTGTTAATTGAAAAATAAAGATAAATTGATGAAAACAAACTTAAAAGATTGCTTTGGAAACTAACTAGAACATAAAAGTTTAAGTATTAAAATGGCCAAAATAAAATGAAATTAAGAAATCACAAGCCATAACAACATTAAAATGTAAAACTATGTAGCAAAAAAAATGCCAAAGTCAAAATATTAATAAATGCTAGAAAATTATATAAATAATACTGAAATAAGGGCATTATAATATAAGATTGTCAAACCCTTTAATGCCAAGGTCATGTTTTACATTATACAAAAATATTGTCACAAGCTTCACTGGAGTTGCCCTCTGAAACCTCCAGGGGGCACTCCAGCCTGGATTATGTTCTTTGTTTGTCTGTGTCTTCATTCCCTGTCAAAGGACTTTTATTATGAACAGTTGTCTCCACCCACCTTGTCTGTCGTTATGGCCACCCATTAGTTTCTCTGCCCTCTTGTCTTCTTTGGACTTGTATTTAAGAACTCAGTGGCGTTTTTCATGTCGCTGTTCATTGTTTGTATTTACCCCTTTGTAAGTCTTCCATGTTAACTGTGTTCCCCAGGGCTCTAGAGTGTGACCAATTTGGTTGCACGTGCGACCTAATTTCTCAATGGTGCGACTAAAAAAAATCAAAGGTTGCACCAGTGCGACCAGCCGTTCGAGGGAAAAAAACGAAACTCCGTGACTCTTAAAAGTTGTATCAGCGATTTCAAG
>JAUCNO010000548.1:9591411-9653739 GCA_032353835.1 Enteromius viviparus | reverse complement strand
TTCCCAAAGCGTCTATAGACGCAGTGTCTCGTTCCTTCAAGGAACTGGGGTTATATACATAACCCAGAGACGTTTATGTACCATTAGACCCCCACTAATGTTATTTTTTATGTCATGTCATCAAAGTAAACTACACTGACACAGAGTTTAAATAAAAAAAGAACTACTAAATACACTAAGAGCCAGATTTACTCCACAGAACAAATTAATATGAAAGCGCAATCCCATGGGATCAGAAATTTCTGCTGGTGATCTACTGACAGTGTGCAAATTAAAAAACACAGACGCAGCCAGCAAATTTCCTTGAGCAACATAATCTACCAAGAGCAGCGCAAATTAGCATAGGACTGCAAACAAGCAGAGCTGATGATATCAGGTGTGTGTCCAAAATGGGTTAAGGCATGCTTTTTTGGGTGTTAAATAATATTCTAATACAAATACCAGTAAACTGATTACCGCAAGCTTTAGTGAATTAACCGTGCTTATTTAAATACTCTACTCGCATAAACTTGCCATCAAACTCCTATAAATCCCTATGCTATAAGATCAGACGAAAAAATAACGCTACACATTGTTAATGTTTCACCGCATGTTTTTAGTAAATCTTGACAGTAGTGTTGTTAAACCAAAAGAAAAAGCACTGACACAAGCTTTTAGCGTATATGGCAATTAAAAAGACATCTACAGTAAGAGTTAAAGCCAGATTCACCAATGCAGACTGACACAATTTGGTGTATGCTTTGTTAAAATGTTATGCATATATTGCAATTTATAAATTATGGTTTTGGCATAAACTTCAGATGGGACAAACACCCCATTGAATTCCATGAATATCAAATATGTTGTTTCTTTAATTACCATTGCTGGCACTTTGATTTTCAAAAAATTGGCACTTTTACTGCTTTGACAATATTGTATGTAAAATAAGCATGCCAATAAAAATCAAATTAAATAAGAGAGAACTGAATAAGACTGAACAAGAGAGGGAAGATGCTAAGGTGAAATAAGGCTTCGCATGTGAAAGAGTCAAAAAGAGAAACAGATACTGTAGAGCAAGAGACAGTTAATAAGAATGATGGATGAAGAATAAACATACTAATGCTGATCTATAGAGAAGGTCAAGAGACATGCTGAGTGCAAGAGGAATAAAGAAAAGAGCAACAGAAGAATAGAAGTCATGAATTAAAAAGAGAGACAGAATGAAAGGTTAACACCAGTCTAATGTCTTCACAGCTGGACGGGGCACTGTGAGGCCATGCCTTCCTGTTCAGACAAGACCCTTTAACAGGACCCAGAAGAAATCAACACTAAACACCATCTGTTTCTCCTGAGCCCAGCATTCTGCCAACTGTTTAGAATTACTTTGCTTTCCTTCATGCCTCTAAAAAATTAAACACACACAACATTCTAAACTGTGGCAAAAGTTTAAATAAATTACCGCGTTCACAATCATGTTAGTAAAGTGTATTAGGCAAAGTAATGGCATGATATCATCAATATTAGCATAATCAAATTCACTCTATTTTCAGTAAAAAGAAATGAGATTCATCTTTTACTGTAAGGGGTCTTATGTAAAGGAAGTTCTACTAAACATTTCTTACTATAGGTTCCCACCTGATAAGTTTGATCACAACTGTTAATCGCTGTTAATCGTGTTCACTGTTTCTGTTTGAATACAATGTCATTGACTAACTGCAGGATTATTCCCATTTTAGAATTGTACATTCCTGCCATATGGACATTATCTTGATATAGTGACCAAACCACTGATAAACTACTGTACTTCTAAATGAAACCTAGGCTCATTGGAAATACGTCACTCTACGAAAGTGTTGCCTTTCTTGGCCAGGGACCATTTGAAAAAGAGACTATAGTCTCAATATGATTCCCCTGGTTAAATAAAGGAATAATAATAAATAATAATAATAAATTAACTAGTAATTTAAGATGAACAATTATGCATCAGTTAAGCTTGAACATGTATATAACTAATGATTATCTGTACAAATAGTAAGGGCATATTATCCATTATTTACAATTCATTAGTCATTTTAAAGACTATTAACAAAAAAAATTATTATTAAAAACAAATTTATGCTATAAACAAAAATAAGCTAGTAATTAATAATGAACATAATAAATTATTAAGACACACACACATAGATAGATAGATAGATAGTAGCTATAGTGGATAATCTGCCCTTACTATATGTTCAGATAATCATTAGTTATATGCGTGTTCATGCTTAACTGATCCATGATTCGGGCACCTAAAAAAGTTAGGTTAATCATTAATTACTAGTGTATTTTTGCTAAACTAATGCTTAATTGTAAACAAATTAACCATTTGTTAATTTGCTTAACTAATGCATTATTCTGGACCCTCTGTTACCCAGTTAACAGTTGAAATGAACACTAGAGGCATTAAAACTTTTTACTCCTTTTCACACAAAAATATAATTTTCATTTCCAAAATGTGCAGCAAGGTACATAATTATGGTCTGCATAAATGTATGTAGAGGCACGTATTTCCAATGAGCCTGGGTTGTCTAAATGTAGAAACCTTCATTTTCTGCAAAGCTGCTTTGCTACAATGTGTATCTTGAAAAGGGCAGTACAAAATAAAGGTGAATTAAATTGAAGAATAGTTCAATTGAAGAAGAATAATTCTTAAACATTTTCTAATAGATAGATAGATAGACAGACAGACAATCTATTTATTTAGTGAAAGAAAAACATACAGGTCTGTTTCAGAAACAAATTTTCCTTATGAGCTGGTTCTTTACATTTAAAAAAAAAAGGATGAATCACCAGTCTGAACCTTTCTGAAAAACTGCCTTGTGTAATTTACTGCATTGTCATGAAGATCATTATTTTGTATGCAAGCAAAACAGATTTAGGAATTGAAGGGAGCTGAATAAAACTAAACAGAATCGGACCTGAACTGACAACTTATAAATCAGAATCTGTTAATATGTATTGTCTAGGGGTCAAACTAAATGCTTTCTTTTAAAATTTAAAAGAATAATGAGTAAATGACAGAGGTAGGATTCCTCAGTTAAGCATCACTGCACAGTAGGTCCAAACATGTGTACCACATCTCTCAAAAAAACTAAATGAATTCACCATAGATCGCTTTTATAACACAAATTCAATTTCATTTCCATGTCATTTCTACTGCATTTCTAAATCACCTTTTCATAGGTCACTCTGTGTGTGGGTGTCTGTGTTTTAAAAAAGCAGCATATAACAGCACTGGATTGAAATGAAGCATTGACACCATCTTCTGGCCCTATCCAAAACACTCAGGACTGATTGTCCTTACACTCACACGAGTGTTAGTGCAGACAAATATGAGAACCAAAACAAGCTCCTCTTTTGATGCCTCAACACTAAACCCTGTGCCAAGACACTCTAAGTCTTAAGGGTCCTGAGAAATGTCTTTAATAATCCTCCTCATTGACTAGCTGAATTTGTTTTGGTCTGTTTGTGTGAGTGTGCATGCATACATTTGATTGTGTTGTGAAGCAGGCATCAAAGCAATACTCTCATTAATGTCTTATGGATACAGTTTAGTGTTTCCTCATCAAGGATGTCGACACCCTCTAATTTAATGTCTTATTGTGGGCGAAATAGAATTAGAATGGCTGACAATGCCGGCAAACACACACACACATATAAAGTCTCTAAATCTTAAGGATTTGCATATTTTAATGCAAGGTTCAGCTCACCTTTCTGTGGGCTGCCATCATGGTGGAATGTTGTTTATTGTCTCAGCTGCTTCACTTTAAAAAGAATAGTTCAGTCCAAAAATCAAAGTTGGTCATTATTTACTCACCTTCATGTCTTTTCAAACCAATGCCTTGAATTGTTGAACAATATTCTGCCCTCTTTTTGATATAATGAAATAAAAGAAGGCTGGGGTTTTTACTGTTAAATTCACAGTCATTTTTATAGTGTAGTTTTATGAATTGGAGAAAAAAATGTGTAAAATGATCAGAATGCTTTGATCAATAATGATTTGAACTAATTTCCCATTCAACTTTGAAGGTGGGTTTTTGGGTGAGCAACCCATTTAAATCATAACCGATATTAATTATTTATAATTATTAAGTATAATAAGTATTAAGATTTGATCACAGGTGGTCAAGCAATATCATAATTTACTCATTACAAGCATCTCCTTATTGCTTATGATTGGATGCCAAAGAGGCAGGTCATAAATGCGTACATTCATCGTTTTTACTGGTTTTGATGAAGTACACAAATAATAATAATAATAATAATAATAATAAAATGAAAAATAAAACAATAAAAAATTAGGAATATCTGCAAACCATCTTGGTGAATTTAATTAAATAAAAAATATTTTAAAACACAAACACTGTTTGCTTAAATGATTCGGAGCTGAAAATAATTTCAAATGTAGATTAAAAAAAAAAAATATATATATATATATATATATATATATATATATATTATAATTTATAATTTAATATATCATCACCTAGAGTCTGGAGATTGTCTATGCACTTGCCTGAATAGTGGAGTGTTTTATTGAGACATTCAGGAAAAAATACAAAAGTTTATTACATCTGAATGAATAGAAGCCCTAAATAATTTGTGAGCATAAGTTTTTCAGCTGACTTGGGATGGTGTAGATTAAATCAATCATATAAGGTCATTCAGAAAGAAAAAAAACATTGCCTCAATAATAAACTACATACACAAGCAAAAAAAGATGCTTGTCTGTCGTTGAAACATTACAAATTGACAAATTAGGCTTTCCAAAAAGCTGACTGACCATTTATTTATACTAATTCACTTCCTCTCAGTGTGAGAAAAACATACTTGCACTGGTCAAACACAAGCTGCCATGTGGTCTGAAACATTATGTCAGTATGAGTGGAAAAACTGGGCATGCATCAGAACAGAGTTTACAGATATTTGTGAGGACTTTTCTCATGCCATTTTCGGAACAAAATTCAGACTGACTGAGTTTAACTCCCTTGTAAAGTGGATTTGGGGTATAGAAATGTGCTGAATGAAACTAATAAATCTAGCGGTTAGGTCTCTGCAGCTAGTCTTAGTTCCCCAAAGAAATGTGTAAAAATCCGACCCACCCTGCTGGCTGCCTTCCTCCATATTTATTTAACAGCTGAGTGTCTGTGCATCTACATGTCTGCAAGACAGAAACAACTAAAGCTTTCTATGCGTCTGAGCAACCCAAAATGTTCCATTTTTTAAATTAAATCCTCCCCCACTCTTTGTGTGTGTTCACAGGGCCCTTATGTTGTGTTCACTTCTTCTTGAGAATGAGTTATCTGTAGAAGTGTATGCACTTCAAAAAGTCATTAGACACAGATAACACTTGAGTTGTGCAGGTAAGAATGATGATGGCATAATATACCTAAAGGTGCTATAGAATGTAATACTGTATTTACCTTGGTATAGTTAAATAATAAACAGTTTTGTACATAGAAATGACATAGGGCTTTTCACAGCGACTTGACGTAATGCTCACTGATTTCTGATTGTCTGTAAGCGTCCAGCAGAAACATACAAACACCGCTCCGTTTCACACTGAACAAACTTAGCACCGTATCGCGGGGTTAACACCACAATTGCGGTGCTAACCCTGCTCCAGAGCAGGGTTTCATAACCCCGGGTAAAATGCGGTGCTAACACCGCTTTCAAATTACAGGTGTGAAATGCGTCTTTACCCGGGGTTAAAAGCGGTGTTTAGAACGCAGATAACCCAGGGTTAAGCACAGTGTGAAAAGTCCTAATGTGAGCCTCATACACCAATGTTTCCTCCTTGTGTAAATCTTGTGAACAAAAAAGACCACTGAAGACAGGCGAATCTGAACATAACGACTTTGACATCACAGTTGGGAACACTATGCCCTTTGACATGTGTGTCCAGTTCGATGTCTAAGATTATCATTAAAGAAGTAGTGTTTGCAAGTTCTCTGCCTCGTGTGATCCATCAGCCATAGCAACGGTGACATCACCCAACGTCTCGCCTCTAGTCAGACACTGCTACATCATGTAACAGCAACAACATAAACAAACACTGAATGATTTTTTTTTTGTTAACTTACATTAACACAGATTAATAAATGTATTGTTCCATGTTCGTTTGTATACAGTGTGCAAGGTTTATGCGCATAGTCCAATGCTGCATCCGAAATCGCTTACTTCCCTGCTATATAGTACGCGAAAAACAACATGCGAGGCGAGTAGTATGTCCGAATTTATAGAAAAATCGAAATTCAGTAGGCAAAAAGTACCCGGATGACCTACTGCTTCCGCCCGAATTCTATAGTAGGCATACCATGGACGCTTTCCTATCCCATAAGGCGTCATATTCCAAAAATGGCGGAAAGTGGAGAAGCGGCTCATTTTAAGTGTAAGCACTTCAGGAAAAAAACGTTGTTTATTGTGATTAAGTTACACTTGTTTAACACATTCTAAAAAAACGGACGAATTATTGAAAGTTTACATTTTTGCGCTGTTGTGACGACGCATGACTAGTGACAACATCAATATGGCGGATGTAGTACGTCCGAATTCCATTCATAGTACCCACATTCATACTATGTAGAACGCACTTTTTAATGGTTGGGTAGTACGTTGAATTTTAAATGTAGTACCTACTTAAGCAGTATGTGATTTCGGACGCAGCATAAGTGTAACTCTGTGGCAGAATTACAGCTACACATGTAGTTTGTGTGGATGTGGCATTAACCCCTTTCACACTGCATGTTTTGTCCCCGAAAATTATTATCATGTGATTTGTTTACCAGTTGTTTTGAGGGAAGATCAGTGTTCACTACGAAAACATATGTGCAAGCTGTAATGAAGAAGACCAGGGAGCTCCTCACTATTCACGCTGAAGCTGAGATCATTCTCCAGCTTGATGAATTGAAACACATCGCATTGCACGCACATCGCAGTGTCACATCTTCACGGGATCTTTACGGGGATGTGTGTGAACAGACACGCAGATTCCAAAAAAGATCAATGACAGTCTAGAATGAACTACAATCAAACAATCCCAGAAAAGATCACGTGACACATTATCTGTGACTTTTCCGGTATTTCTGTTTGGCTAGACAGTTCGCTCACGGTGAATCAAGCTCCAATCCCTCTTGTGGTCACACTCCACCCAATGCTTCCCTGTCAACTCCATTCTGTCCTGTCCAAATAAAGACATAAAATGCCCATAAATATTTTTAAAAATATCTTAATTTGTGATACGAAGATGAAAACGGAAGTCTGGAATGACAAAAGCTATGCCTTTAGAAAAAAAATTATGATCATTAAACCTTGATAAATCTTCGTCATGAATAATTAAAGAGTTAGTTCACCCAAAAATGGAAGTTTTGTCATTAATTACTCACCCTCACGTAGTTCCAGACACATAAGACCCATCTTCGGAACACAAATTAATATATTTTTGATATCAGAGAGCCATCTGTCTCTCCATAGACAGCAATACAACTGAAATTATCCAGATCCAGAAGTGTAGCAAAAACATTGGTAAAACAGTCCATGTGACATCAGTGTATCAACTTCACCAATCGATTCTAAGAGAATACTTTTTTGCACAAATAAAACAAAAATAACATCATTTACTCTTCTCCCATGACTTCTTCCGCCATTTTAGAGTATCTCAACGTACTGCATACGCAAGCTTTAACATATTAGAATTAGAAATAGAATTGCTAGCGTCCTGCTCTGCTGTTTGAGCCTCAGGACTGAAGGGATTTTGTTTATATAATTAATGTTTAAACAGTATATAGCTAAATTTAGATCAAAGATTTATATCTACATCAGAGATTTATTCAGAAACAAAAAACAATGACATATCTTTCTTTTCGGATACAGTTTTTTTAACCTGTCACTTCATGTTCCCAGCTGTCAGAACAGTTGAGGAGGCTGCAGCGACCTGACATCTTACATTGAAGAGAAATACTGATGGGTACAGAGCGACATATTCATGCAGGCTTGAAAACGTGATGTGTATGATTGTGTGTATGCCTGCTTTCATCTCACAAGTGGCTTGTGTTGAGAGAAATAGGTGCCATCTGCTACACTAAGCAGTCTGGAGTCTTGTCTCTCAGGTCATGTTACAGGTACTCTCTGAATAATACATGCCACACACTGGTATATGGGAACCTATCTGCCACATTCTTGTATGCCACACGCAGTTTGTGGGTGCAAATGTGTGTGGGATTAAGCCCTCGTTCAGATACATTATCGAAGATTAAGACTAGATTAAAACTACAGCTAATGGAAATCGTACTATGGCCCAGTGCATGTTTAGACCATTAGCGGCTGCTAAAGATTTTTTTTTATTAATGGTTCTCGCTAAAGCCACTTACCACTTTTACTACTGCTCATAATCAGGGTTAGAGGTTAAACCCTAAGTATTAAACAATTTTTCCATGATAAAATGAAGAAAAAAGGGGAAGCAGGATGGAGAAACTTATATAAGACTAATAAATGTATATATTTCCGTGTGACTTTTTGTCTCACAAAGTGACTTTATATTTCTTTGTTTCTTGTAAAATTTGATTTTATATTTCACAATAGTGGTTGAAAACTTGTAACTCATAACAACATAACATGACAATTTTGTAATTGGGACTTTGTATCTCACAAGGTGACATTTTACACCTTTGTTTTTAGTAAAATAAGACATTCTATTCCACAATGACTTAATATCTTGAATTTTCTAATAAAATTGTGACATTTTCTTCTCTTAATTTCAACTTTTACATCTGATTTTTATATAATTATTTTAGTTTTTTGCAGATGTGACTTTTTTTCTAACAATGTGACTTTGTTTCACAGTTGTTTCTCAGAATTGACTTCATATTTCACAATATTACTCTATATTTTGAAATAACTTAATCTTTCCTAATTGTGATTTTTTTTTCATCTCATAATTGCAGCTTTATATCTTGCAATTTTAAACTCATCTCACAATGTGACTATTTCATAACTCCGAAATATCCAACAATATATATTTATATTTTGCAATCGCAATTTTGTTTATCAATTGCGACTATATATTTCAAAATGTGACTTTTTATCAAAAAACATTTACATTATATTACAATATGACTATTTTGTAATTATGCCTATTAGTGTGAATTTATATTTTGCGATTTTATCTTTGTTTCTTATATAATTGCACCACATATTTCACAATGTGACTTTATATCTCCAATATAGGCTACAATTTTATCTGAACTAAGTATGACTTATTCCTTCTCATAACTGTGACTTTATATTTTAAAATGTGACTTCCCATCAAAACCTTTATCTTACAATGTGACTATTTCATAATTCCAACATTGCATCAAACAATGTTAATATTGACATATTAGTTTCATAATTGCAACTTAATATTGCTTATTTTAATTGTGTCATTTTATTTATACAATATGACTGCATATTTTGCTAAATCAAATCAATTTTTGTCATTTTGTCTCCTCCTTACCTTTTATATTTTGCAATTTATATAATTTATATATTACAATATGATTTTGATTCTTATTTGATTCTTACTTCTATAGAATCCCTTGTCATATAAGCCAGAATATAAAATTGACAGTGCAAGTATGTATATTCAATGTAATCTGTATGCTACTACAATCATTTGTACATTTGTTCAGCACATGGGTCTCAGTTGGTGTGTGTGTGTGTGTGTGTGATTCAACATATGTGTATTTACACTCCCTTTAAGCCTTGGTTTTATAAGAATGTTTAGTCTGCCGTTAATGCTGTAGAATTGGAAGGACATTTCTGTGGTCGGGAAAGTAAAACTAAACTTCTCACCGTGAGAACAGTCTCAGCATGTCAGCAAAAAAGGAGGGAGAAATAGAAACCCCCTCATTCACCTCTTCACTTAAAGTGTGATTCATACCTTCCTGACCAGAGGGATGAGAGAAAAACAGAATCAAACGGCTTAAAATCCTAAGACAATTCTGAAGATTTGCATCAAGGTAGAGGCTGCTGTGCTGGTGTTATTTTAGATGGGGGAACTTAAGGGCTCTTGCAAGCAGAGCAGTAAATCCGCACGAAAACAGCTGCTAGTGTTGTCTGGGGAATACAATTATTTCACACAGAGGAAACCCTTCTGTTCTTCACATATAAAACAACAAGTATCTTATCCGAAGCTTTCCTGGGTCCTTTCTTTTTGTTTTGCTGTCTTAAAAGAACAGTTCTGTCATGGTTTACTTAAAAAAACTAAATTAATTTCTCTTTTCTGTGAAACAAAAAAGTTGATATTTTAAACAATGTTCATGCTGCTCTATTCCAGTTTGCAATAGAAACATATGGTAACCAGGGACTGTTAAACACTGTTTTTCGTACAGAAAGATTTTTTTTATTCTTCTGTTGGCACTTTTATTCTTGTTTTATGAAAACGAGCAGCATGAACATTCTTGAAAACATCTCATTTTGTTCGTCAAGAATTATGCAGGTGTGCAACTATACTTTTAATGTACTTTTCAAATTTCTTCTCCCTTTTTTCAATTTTTTGCTTGTCCTTTCCCTCCTCTTTTCATGTTTCTTCCAAATTCCTCAGCTCTTCACATCTGTCCTCCCCTTCCATCTCATTAACACCAACATGATATACAGGGACAATCTCAGCAACTTATCAAAACAAAAACACACTTCATAAAATATTGCCACTCTACATAATTTAGAGGCTTCCGAGGGGGCTAAAAAAACTGCTAGAAACAAACATTCACGGAAAACAAGAAGCAAGGAAAACAGATAGCTGTGAATAGAAGTAAGGTTTTTTTGTAACTGTTATTTTGGAGATTTGGTTTCGTGTGATAGGTGGAGGCCATGTGTGAAAGGTTAAAGGTTAGGTTCGGACCGTGGGGCGGTTTATCCCCTGCTGGGGGTGATATTGACATAACAAGTGTCTGGATTCTCAAAGAGAACATAGTGTCCTCCAAACGCACACACTAGAGGCTTATCTCCATGAATAAGTGGATAATGTTGGTGCCCGTGCTGTGAAAGTGTTTCTAACACGGCATGATCCCACACTGTAAGAGCCAATCAGACACCACTCTCAGACGGGTTTATCACCTCAAACATACTTATATAAACACACATTCCACTATCATTTTACTTTCAGGCCTTGTTATACTCTGTTTGCCAATCAAAGTCTTTGGCAATTATTGTTCATTTGTTTCTAGAAAGTGAAGTTATTATTTGAAGTTATTTTTTTATTTATTTATGTCAGACCTTTTTAACCTAATATCCAGAACCAGGGATTAACTCATATGAACATTTAATTGTATTTTATATACTTTTTTCTTGAAAATGGCATTTTTTTCTCCAAATGATTTTTCCCCTTTTTTATTATGACAGTTATATGTCATTGAACCATTTTTTGATCCAGTCTCAGATTCTATCCTGGGTTACTTAGAATTATAATTTAATTTAATTTGATTGAATTATTTTGTCATATTTTGTTAAATATTGTACTTTAAAAAAAAAAAAATTCTTACAAAATAAATAAGTATGAATATAAGTCTTTTCACAGCTTTTTTACTATGTATATTTTTATAGATTTGCATATGCACCTTTCAACTAGATTTGTACGTTTTTTCTTTACTTTATATAATTAATCTTTTATTTATAATTATTTACATTTTATAATTGTAATTATACATATTTTTTAGCTCCCACTTTCAATCAACCAGTTAATGAAAATGTGTTCTTGTTTCATTCAATACATTAACTATATATACTAAATGAAAACTGCTGCTTTATGTATAGAAGGGATGTGGAAGAGTGTCATTACTTTAGGTTGCCATCTGTAATATGCTGTAGCAACTTGTACAAAGTCCCCAGCGTGGGCAAAACTATAAAGTCAGGAGACTTTATAGTTTTAAGAAAAAAGCTGCTATCTGCACCCATTAGTCTGTGATGGCTGGGACTATTTGAACACCCACTTCCCAAAGTTTTATACTGAACTCTATGTGATTAGCTTTCCTCGGGTGTAGACAGTGATAGAGAGAGGGGAGAACTCTCTTCTCTTCCACTAGGAGAAACCTGATACCGTAGCTACATCAACATCTATGGGTGGTATCCCACACCTTCACCCTGGAGATTCAGTTTAACAGTTGTGTTTAAGTCTGGGACTTTCTAAGTTGCTGTCATGCCAACACTAATCCAACTTAGATAAAAATGTTATTGATCGAATGTTGCTCTTTCAAAGCTCATGCAACTGTTGGATACATTTCTGCATTCTACATTTCACAGATTGTGAAGGCATGGCACCTCAGAACTTCAATCTCAGAAACTGCAAACCTAAAACTAAGAAATCTGATAGTATGTTCACTTCAGTGAGAATTAAAGTGAAGGTGATTAAAACAATCAAGCAAATGAAAGCGGTACATACAGAAGGCTTTTTAAATGTTAGGTGATCTTTGCCAATCATTTTAATATGCAAATGTTTTCTAACAACATTAGCCACTTGAAATGTATTATCGTTATCGGTAAATTATTAACGGTAAGTTATCGGTAAGTTATCAGTAACACATCAGTAACATTTTAGACATTCTACTAACAGTAAGCAACTTTGCAACTACACTTCTAACACTTTATTGTGATGGTGTTTGTTGTGATGGGTTTACAACATACAAAATACCACGAGAAACTTTGCAAGTATGTCCACCTATTCTACTAAGCCTATACCTACCCCAACAGTCTACTCTGAGAGTTAGTAGACATGTAATTGCAAATTAATAAAAAACATGTAGTTGATATGTAATTACAAAGTTATCCATAGTTAGTAGAATATATTAAGTGGACTATCAAAATAAAGAATAACCTAGTTTTCAATTTGGCTTTCGTCACCGCTAGTTCTTTGAAGTCGGCTTGGTGTGCATCGGCCCTTGTGGGTTGCGCATGCCTTGCTGTAGTAAGTATGTTTCAAAAGAAGGTGCACGGATAGCCAAACAACAAGCCATTATCCAGCCATGTGTTGTCCACAGCTCAATGATGCTGAAGGGAAGCAGAGACTGTTGCATATTGTTCACAGCAACTGCATGGCCACAGTGTGACATACCACCAAAAGCTACAAAAGTGTTGACCAGAGCAGTGTTGACCAGAGACAACCTTACGACAGTCAGACGACCTAGTCTCGCTCGGCAAGACCTTCACACTGATGGGAAAAAGTGACAAAACTTTGGCCCTCCCAAAGCCATATGACTGGCAGATAAAGCCACCAGTCTTGTTTTTTTTTTTGTTCTGCATCATGTTTAGGGTCGTGTCCAAGAACAAACTCTTGGACATATTTTAAAGAACTTTCTTTAATATTAACGAACTTTCACTATTTTGCATACTTTTGAAAATCTAGTGTTTAATTGATCCTGATATGCTCTCATCATCACAGCTGTAAAAACAATGGGTCCCATTCACGTGGATAAATCATGATTCATCAAAAACTTTCATGCCAAAAATGTATTCTAAATGTACAAAAACTTTCAAGGGCAACTTTAACCACACATACGCAATAATCATGTATGCCCAATGCCTTATAAGCATGGGTACTGTATAAAGTACCCTACACATAATTAGATGTGTATTTTAAGGGTGGGTGAAAATACTAACTAGACATTTAAAATGTATACAATTTTCAAATGTCCATATAAATACGAAAAACATCATGGCATCTTTGTTTCCAGGTGGAATGTTCTTAACAGCTGTCAGGTATTTGAACATTGTTAAGTAACACTTGCATCCATTCATGACACCTGTGTCTGTGGTGGCCATGACCAATAGAATAATGCCACACTGCCAAAAATTTTCAAAGAGTGGTTCAAGGAACATGATGGTGAATTCCTGTTAATGCCTTGGCCTCCAAGCTCACCAATCAGAAAGTGGGTTTGTGCTACAACACCCTCACCCTACAACGTATGGAAACTGGAGGACCTGCTGTTGACATTATGACACCAGACGCCCCAGGAGAGCAATCGCAAACTTATCGAATCAATGCCTCAAACCTGGCTGCTGTTTGGCGGGCTGAAAGATGTCCTACGGGTTATTAAGAGGCCTAGGCATAATGTTATGGCTCATTGGGATATAGTAATATATCAGTATCTACACGATTAAATCTCACGTCAGATTCAGATACATGTAAGATTAGTTGAGGTAAATCTGAATAACTTTATTGTGAATTTGTTTATATCTTCACTATTCTACAGTTGTGAATGTTTCCTTATCCTTTCTGTTCCCTTTACTGCCTTTCTTCTCTTTCAAACCCTTTTTTTGTCCTAATCAGCACTTGTGTTTGACATGCATTGACTACAGCAAAGAACGCACACACACACACTAACATGTGCTGAGCTAATGCCACTCGGAGGGATTTGTCAGGTCTGGCAGTTCTCCACTGTGTCGGCTCTCACGTGGTATGTCAATTGCCCTGTCACCATGGAGATTCAGCATTTTCTGCCCTGTCATCCAGGGATGTGTGTCTGTACCTGAGCTTGCATTTCTATCCTTCACACACATACACATGCAACCATGCATTCCTCTAAAACCTCTCTCTCTCTGTGTATTGGGTTGAACCGATGAGCCAGAAAATTAAACCCAGTCTTCGAGTATTTCGAGTCCAGAGTCACTTCAAAGCCTCGCTGAGGAGAGCATCATATGGCCATGCGTGACATCTGCATCCAATTAGATCTTTACATGAACAGGATCTTCAAACCCTCCAGAGTATCTGTCACGACCAATCACCCAATCACAAACTGCCTCCTTAAAATAGATTTAACAACCATTTGGACAAAGTCAAAAGCATGGGTGGATTGACGTCAACTGTCTTTGATTTCTTATTAATCGTGCTTTTCTAGCTTATTAGAGATGATATGAATAATGCATCTTCTTTAACCAATTGCCATGTGTGTTAAAAGACTTGGTAAAGTGCTATACTATTGGAATAACAGTGAATAAATCTCACATATTCTTCGCAAGCAGAGAGGCAAGAACTCTCAGTGAGAGCGAGGACAGTTTTGTGTTAGACATCCCAGCCCATTTCCAGACAGCTAAATCCTCAAAAATGTTCCAGATTAAGCAATACTCTGCATAACCAGTCATGACAAGTAGAAACCTGAGCAAGACATGATGCTGATAACTTATATCTCAATTGCTTCTCAAAGTTATAAGGTCGCTTTTTGCTTTTTGAGCTCAATTCACACACTTCTGTGCTGATTTTGGAATGTAAGTAGTGTGTGTCATATGTTCACAATAATAAATCGTATACGATGTAGTAAGTGCAATTTTTGCACTTAATAAAGTGCTCAAATTATGATTTTTTTTAATTACCTATCATGCAGTGTGTAACACAGCTCTAAGTAAATGAAAGCTCCCTGCAAAGTTTTAAATCTGAAAGTGCACCATTTGTAAAGTTGTCTCTCAAAAGAAAGTCGACTCTGAATCACTGAAACAAGTCATTTTTGAATCTCAAGCCGTTTTATGATGAAACATTAGCAGATTGCCCACACACTTGTTGGTCCACATTGGTCTGAATGAAAATGCTTATGCATTCTTTGCCCCTAGATGCTGCTGTTGTAGCGGTAAAAATAGTGGTTTCCCTAGAACTGTAACAACTGTGGTTTTATCGGGCATGATAAAATGAAAATGAGAACAATCGGACCAATCACCGCAGATTAGCATCATGCAAAGAAGAAAAAATTGTTAAACTAATTGTTTGGGAATCTTTCAGCAAATATGGTAAAAAAAATAATGCATATTATATCACAATGAAAGTGTTTTTTAACCTTGCATGCATGTCAACCTGTTGTCGGTGACTCCCAAAACCAAAATATGAACCTTTCCTATAGGGGCACTTTAAGGTTGAGATGAAAGTAAAGTAGCAACGTTTTTTGTTGTTGTGTATAATGACGTACATTCAGGTAAAACGAACATTTAGGGTTGGGATTTGGTTCTGTGGATTAGTTATTGATTTGATGGTGGCAGATCTAAATGCAGTCTTGAGGTTGATTGTTAGGGGGCAGGGATTAAGCAGACTATAGTTGGAATGTGGCAAATGAATGAAGAAGGCTTAAATAACACTATAAATAAGAACTATAATTAAAGAAATAGCTAAAAAAAAGGATACAATTTGCTCTAATGAATTACTTACAATAAGATCAATAGCATTCCTTTGGAAAAGTTTATTTCATACTAACATTTTTGTTCATTACCGTTTTCCAAACATTTTGGGGGAAAAAATGGTGGACGTCACAAATACTGAAACTAAAAACTGGGTTGAGTTAGAAACAGTAACATGAAAGTTTTTTAGCAATGTTAGCATTCCATTTCCAGCCAATGCAAACATTTCATATGATATGGTCAAGTACATATATAGTAGGCTACCTGCTAATACTAGACGGTTGAGTACACAGTGTTTAATATAGAATTTAAAACACTAAATTCTCTTCAGTATCTAAAAGGCTCACAACCTTCAATGACCCACTTCACTCTCTTGATGTGTGTTTTTCAAACAGCCTCTTCTATCTGAGCAGCAATGCAGCCCTGACAAACACTTCCTGTCCTTAAGATTGTGTATCAGTGGAAGCGATCCAAACAGTGAAACCTTACAACAATCTAGATTTCACTAAGAGGAGCTAGCAGTCCTCCAGTAGTCTTGAACAGTCTGCTACTTCTCAGACGGGTGGGTGCTGGGATTTTTCTCTCACTCAGATAGAAAGTGAAAGAGAGAGAATGAGCAAGAACTTTTTAATATTACAGCTCTCAGGCTGTTATATTGCTCTTTTATATAGTTCTCCATTCCACTCTCTCGTCAAGTCCAGGAGGCATTTAGTTGTGGTGTTCAGGACTCATCAAAGCCATTCAAAGTCATTTTACATGTTCTGATTAGAAATAGCCACGAAGCAAATAACAGACGGAGCACCGGTGGAAGAGTTTTTCTGAGATTCTTCAGCTCACTAAGGGATAGTTTGAATTTATGCAATGCCCTCAATTCCCGACATTTTTACACACATCATGAATTAGACGTCTAAATCTACATTTTTATCTAGTAACTTTTCAAAGTAATGTTTGAAAGGAATGTTCTCAAAATCCCAAAGGAATGAATGGGATTTCTAATGAATCATAATCTGGAACCAGTTTAAAGGGATCAAATAGGAAGCTGCTAAGACTCAAATAAGAACTATATACTTAATTTATATGAAATTAACTAATTAAATTGAGTTGAACTTATTTAATTATTTTGCGGAAATTTTAGAATTGGTTCCAAATTCTAAAAAGAATCCCATTTGTTCGACTAGTACTACTTTAGCCATGACATTAAATAGCATTTCATACACAGCAAGGTTGTTCCTCTCCGCTATAATGTCATAGACAAATGCCTTGCATTAGAGCAGAAATTACAACAGCAGAAAATGTAGCAACACAAGCAAGAATGACTTAAATGTTCACTCCGGGATTTAAAGGTTATGAGACTGTGACGAGATATAAAACAGCTGTTCTTGTTCAAGTTTTCCGATAAGCTTCATTCAGCAGAAAGACACTGCTGTCTCTGGAAGCGTACATCAGCAAAGATCAAAATCAGTAATGAATAGTGGAGTAAGATGTGTGTCTTTGGGTAAATTGTGTCGCCCCCTTAATTTAACAAACATCTTACAAGCCAAACACTGCAAAAATAGCATGCTTTATTAAAATACTTTTAGTCACTGGTAGGGTAACATGTTGTTAAGTTTAAGTTAAGATACTAATAGATAATAAACCTTGCCTCCAAATATAAGAAGTAGTTACTACATTTACACATTAATATTAAATGTTAAATGTGATATCTGGGCTGATTAATGAAAGTGAAAAAAATGGCAAAGATATGGTAAAATAAGACTTTTGGAATGGGACTTTCGTAATTTATTCTAAATCATTTAGGCTACAGTGTTTCCCTTGACATGACACAGTTTACCCCTGGCGTGGGGCAAGTTGTGCCACTGGACCTCTTTTTTGTTCAATCATTATTTTATTGCATAACACTGCATTCTAAAACGAAAAATATTACATTTCTATTTCCTTGAGAGCAACTTAAGTAAAAAAGTGGCACATCTTACCCCACTCTCTTCTAAAGTTCAAACTCTTGAGCTGTGCGTCAAAACCAAGTATGCTGCCTACCTAGACTGCCTTTTTGAGCATCATATGGGTGTTTAGAGAGTGTTTGTATGTTCGCTCAGCTCCTCCGATGCCCAAAAATACTGAGTGGGTAAGCAGCACACTTGGTTTTGAGGCACAGCCGGAGGAAGCAGAAACTCTGAAATCTTACTGCTAATTTTCGGGCTGGCTTTGCGCTCGTTGGTAGAAGGAAGATCCGCGAACTGGACCCGGTGTCCGGACATCTTCAGCACCTCTCCAGACTGCTCGACCCTGGCCAGAAATCCGCAAAACTTTCGCTTATTTCCCGCTTCCGTCTGGCTGAAAACACATGGGAGCTCTGAGTCGGTATATGCGCTATGGATGTATGACCGGAGGACACAAACTCCTTCATGAGAGAGGAGAGAGAACAGAGGGAGGGTGAGAAAGCGAGGGGGTTTTCAGACCAAAAAGTAAATAAATAAATAAGAAAGGAACTTAAAGTCCACATGACTGCAGAATTACGTCATTCCAATTTAAAGCAGATTGTTCTGTAAGACAGATTTTGCGGTGTAAGCTTATGCATATTTAAAACAACGTGGTTTCCTCAACATATGTAAGATATATGACCGTATTATTATAGTAGCAATAACCATGGACGCTTAGCTAACTGACAAATTGTCGTAGTGCTTAACCTTTTGCAGTATGAATGCAGTATGCACAAACTGGCCATTTTTAAGGTAACGTTATTAGACCCCTGAACGGCAAAAGAACTATTAAAAATAGTGGGTTGATTAGTTGGACTTGCTGTACAGTATTATATGATAAAAACACGATCCATCACACACACAGTCATGTGTCATAAACTCGGGGTTTATTCATGTGCCCTGTCGCATGATCCAAACGATGCACTATGGTCTGCATAAAAACCTGCATGATTTCTGAGGCACCACTCTATCATAGACCTCCTTGCTTGTACTGCCATCTAGTGTCTCACACAGGAAATAGATAATATTTAATATAGATAATATATAATATTAGATAATAGATAGTAAATCAGAAGTTGCCTTTAAAAGGACGACCAGATTTTTTCTTGAGTAAAGTATGCAATAAAATAATAAATTAATAAAATAAATATTTTATTACTAATCGGCTTCTTATAGGTCTATTTTAACAATAATAAAATATTTAAAACGTTGCTTATTTTAGCTAGTTAACAAAATAACAATTATCAGTTCCATTTAGGCACACTAAAAACTTGAAAAATGGTAACATTTTTACTAATATAACTATAAGGAAACTAAAATAACACTGGTGGATAAGTGGTTGATGCATCTGAAATTAGAAAAGCGCCTGAAAAAGAACAAAAGAAAGAAAAATTCTTTAAAAATCTATATAAAAAATATTTTATATATAAAAGAACATGTTAAAAAATGGAGGTCATCTTGTTCTAAATAAACCGGATGCATGTAGCAGAACAACTAAAGGTACTAAAAAATCATGGCAAATTACAATGATAGTTTTTTGTGAATTGCAGGCCACGAGGCAACATTATGATGTGAACTCAATCCTTTTATAATAGTTCCTCTGTGTTGCCCACTGCCAAAAACTCATATGAATAGCTAAACTTCATCTGTTGTAATACCAGATTGTGCCACTCCATATACAATGGTAAAATTATTCTATTAAAAGAAAGAGCTTTGAAAACCCTCGTCTCCCCCTTAGAGGAGCCACTTTAAATAGAGATAAACACACTGAGGTCAATCTTCAGAGCAGTCTATGAGAACATATACTCACAAGACTGACTGACATGAGATCACTCTCTCCTCTCATTCCTACATGTTTATGTCATTTTTTTCCCAAAGGGTACCGTGTCTGTAAAGGTTAACATTTATGTAAAAGCCATGTTCTGGGAATAAAGAAAATACTTTTATAGATGTTATAACCAGATGTCCAACCTCGTACTTGTTTTTAATAAACTACATACAGTATATTGGGATACAACTGGGTATTTAAAATTTAATGTTGTTAAAGTTTAATAAAAAGGGAAAAAATCCATAATTTACTTTCCATAATATTACAAACGTATGATTTTTTTTCTGTAACACAATAGAAGAAAATATATTTTTACAAATTTGTTTTTTGTTATATCAAAGAGGTCCACTTGAACATTGTACAGAGAGAAACTTTTCAAAATATCTTTATATATATATATATATTTGTTAAACTTATTTCAACTAGCTGCCCAGACAAAATGAATTACTAAAATATTTTTAATATTTTGCACTTAAATTTTAAACTAAATTTTTATCATATCTAATATATATATATATATTTCAGTTTAATGAAAAACTAAAAAAATGAAAACGTAATAAAATAAAATAAAAAATAATGCACAGAATACTAAAGTGAAACTGTTTCAAAAGTATTTATTCCAAAATACGTATTTGCAAAATAGATTTCAGGCACTTGAACATGAATGAACCATCAGTTTATAACACAACAGTGCACAATGGACTACAAAGAAAAAAAATACAAAAACTGCTGGAAATGTTTGTATAAGTGCGACATATTCCATTCAGGTGGATAAACATTTCTGCACAACAGATTATAAAACTATACAAAGGAAAAAAATATACATACAGGACTTAAACCTCTGCAGACAAACATGCAATTTAAAGCTAAGAAACATTCGTTCAGACCCAGTCCTTATTTCGCACATCACATCACAAATCATCTTGTAAACTAAACTTCAACACATTTATGGAAAAATAAAGACACACAAGAATAGAAATTTAATAAATTAAGGCAATATTTAATCGCTTGAGGAATCAAAGTGCAATCCATTTGGAAACATCACAATCAGTTACAGTATTCCCAGGTACATTCTCCAATTGAGTCCATCTCTTTCAGTGCAGGCCGTTCTGCTCAATGTACATTTTGGAAAGGGACGCCGCCATGGACTTGGCCAACTCCTCGTCCCTTTTGCGCTGTACCTGGGTGTGACGGCACCAGTCATCATACTCCGGGTTAGGCTGGCAGCTGTCCAGCAGCACATCATAATGACCGTTACTGAGCCAACTTAACCATATAGCTGGTTTAGACAAGTCCTCTTCACCCAGGTAGTGCACCATGGTTGATACGGTTGGGCTTTCCACGCTACCCCCAGTGGTTAAGTAGATATTCACATTTAGCATCTGACTCATTGCCAACAGTTCTGGATAGCCAGCCCATGCGCCATCCTGCGCCGCGCTGATCAGAAACTCCCCGACGTCGCCTTCGATTATAGGGTTGAACTCCTCCAGGTGGTCAGCTATGTGGTGCATGGTTTGCTCTCTCAGCTCCTTGTGCATTGACTGGTCTCCATAAGCTGCCTTGGAAACGGCCCGGTACAGGCAGTTACCATCTGGGATGATGTGAAAGCGGTATTTCTGCCTGTCGTGGAGGTATTTGTTCTGTTTCTCCACTTCGGCCAGGTAACGGGTAACCTTGTTGTCGATGTCACTTTTGTTGGGTGTCGCAGTGGGCTCCTGAAGGATCTGCAGTTCGAAGACTGGGTTATCATCTTCAATGTTTTCCTGGCTTTCTGGGTCTTTAAGACTTTCATATGAATCAGCTGAGGGGTTTTGTACGGTTCCAAAAGTTCTGGAGGGTGTGGCGTCACTTTGCAAACATGGCTCGAGTCTCCTCTCACTAACTCTGTAACTGTCATTATCAAAAAATCTATCGTAGTGAATGGAATTTTTCTCACTTATCTCATCGTCGTCATCCCCAAAAACGTCTCTTCTGGGGTCTACATCTAAGACAGAATCAGAGTGGTGATGATCATCTCCGTTGACTGCGTAGCGAACTCGGTTGCAGTGCGTCTCCAGAGCTCTACGGTTTGTGCGAGGGTCCTTCACGATGTGAACGGGCACTGATCTCTTCACGCCATCCGGTCGCGTGATGATTATCTCTGCGGTAGAAGTGTAGAAAACCGGCCTCATCGAGGTGGCCTCATAACATGAAAACGCTGGCATGTTCGCGTCAGTCTGTCCCCCTCGAGACAAATATTCCGTGTGTGCTTCTGTGGCGCTTCCGTTAACGGCGTTTCCGACCACCTCCAAAGAGCTGGAACTTGTCGCTGGTGCGTTATTGGCGACACTGGTGAGAGTTACGGAAACTTTTCGAGAGGAGCCGGGGTAGTGTGTTAACGCGCTGCTGTACAAGTGCATTTTCACCGTCCTCCCTTTATACAATACGTATTTGGCCTCGTTGTTACCGAATGATGACAACACAGTCCAAAAATACTCTCTGTCATCAATAGCAGCGAATGTGTAGGGCGCGTTTCCATGGATCCACGTTCCCCGCTGCTACAGACTTTTCTTGCGTCAGTCCCGTTTTAGCTCAAAAAGCCCTGCTCGTAACCGGACCCCCCGGTCTCTGACACACCGCCCAAGTCGAGGAGACGACCCGCAGCTCGCGGGTATGCGAAAGATGTGATGTGTCACTGGGACTCTCGGCGTTTCTGTCGCTTCTGTCCGTGTTTACGCCAGCTCGCGCGTCAGGACGACGTCGCCAGATTGGAATGCGTGCAGCTTGCCGAGAGGCCGCGGGTTCCCATACAGCTCTGCGGACCACACTGCTTCTCAACAACGAGGAAGTCCCGCCTCACACAAAACTTCATTGGTCCTACTTTACCAAGAAGAGTTGGCTATGAATCGCCTTAAGCATATTAAAGACTTTTCTAAGAAATATACGTCACGTCGACACGACTTCAAACCAAAGCTTCAATCCAATAAGTTTATGCTTTTTTTAATACAGACACGCAAATAATTTTCGCGTAGCTTTCATCTCCTGTTTTTCCTTATATGGTTTTAAACTCCCATTTGGCACTATGAGTTCCAAAATTGTGTACATTTTGCTACACACACTTAATCCACTAATCCCAGAGTTCCTGGACATTCTGACTGATGACCTCATCCCTCATAACATCATATTCTGCAAGTCTCTAGGGGTCACCATGTTACTGCACCTGTTCTGACAGTTAGTCATTAGTATTTTCAGAGGTTCATTTATCTGTCTTGTCTGTCGATGATTAGTATTACAGAGGAAATTATGTCACTGGGCAGATCGTGGTTAAACTGAAGGTCATTTGAAACGACATGAGTTTTAAATAGTTTCCACATAACTCTCATACATAGTTGCTGTGTTCTCAGCATCACTGTCTCCAAAACCTAGACATGGCCCTTTATGCTTGTGTTACTGAAGGGGGAAATATCTCATGCATCTCAAATATCTTCTGCACCTTCTAAAAGACATTACTTTATACATTGTCAATTTTATTCAATAGCCTACATAGAGTGTACGTGAACAGTATAACAAGGCTTTATTTTTAGAGGTCTTTATTTCACTTGGAATCAAAATATATAAAGAAAATTTTATCTGTAAAAAGAGGACATGAGTTTTTACCAATAGGTGGCAGGCAAATGCTTCTACGACACTTTTATGCAAAGCGTCTGCAGTTGCTCGATATAAAGCTAGGTGGAGCAATTGGTCTCTATTTATCGGATAACAGTAACACGCCTTTTTGACTGGAATAAGTGTTACACAATCTAAAGTGAGCTGTCTCAGCCTTATGAGAAATCGTGAATCATCACGTTTTCTCAGATCCACTGCAGAGACAATCAACATAAAGACCTCACCGAGTTTTAATTATTTCTTTAATAAGGACGATGCAATGCTAAGATTTTGTTTTATAATATCCGATAGCTGCAAACGTGGGTTATTGTTTACGCGCGTGTGTGTAGTCAGAATAACCTGCGCTCTTATCATCAGCAGTAAATTGAGAATTAAGGCCAGCCAGACGCATGACGCATGCACGCCTCGCATGGAAAAGTCAACGACCTGACCTATATCCAGACTCCAAATACAGCTCGCTAAAGCCTTTACCACCATGTGCTTCGGTGTTTTGACAAGCAGATCACGCTTGGTTTTTGTAGCTCTGTGTCCGAATCATATATTTTTACACATATCTTAATAATTTGAGTAATGGATACACTAACGTGCATGAGAGCACGGTGTGACGCAAACATCTAAACACTTGGTTTATGCGCCAAACTGGAACGACAACAGATGAACGCAGGGCTCCATACGCAACAGAGATAATCAGCGCTAAGAATTCTGAGACTGCTGTGATTTGAATTAGGGACGCGTAACCAGGACAGCTGAAGAAACAAGCGATTCTTGCTTTACAACCATTTAATCCCAACGGTCAACTGGGTATCACGCAGGGCTGCGCCAACAGGAAGCATCACGCACGGTTTACAAATGGAGCTGCCGTGGAACCGAGAATTATTCAGAACCATTTTATTCATGGCGTTCGAAGTATATAAAGGTTCTAGAACACGCGGAACGTACATTTCATGACTGTGTTTTTGCACTGCTATACAGCAACGCAACACCGCTAATAAATCTAAGAACTAAGAAGTGGTCACGAATCCCGGACAAATGACTCTTTCGAATCGGTTCTTTTTAATGAAATAAAAACATGTAACGTACAGCGCCACCGTCTGTGTTGTCCAATTTTTTGAATCAATGACTCCAATGAGTCGGCTCTTTTCAGTGATTCACACAGATTTAACTTCCCTAGTCACATAATTCTTAATAACAGATTCAGAGTGAATCAAAACACTTATTAATAATCTGACTCACTCATTTGACAGCAAGTTAGAAATTATTTTCTTAACGTAAAAAAACAAAACAAAAAACAAACAAGCTAGGTTATTTGTATGCCTATTCAAAACTGTGATTACATTAAAAATGCACATAGTAGTTTTATACCATATAGAATAGGCTAAAGCTTTGTTTATTTGGCATTTTTATTTAATATTAATACGACCAGGTAGCATTAAACGCTTCTTTATACATTTTGTAAGAGGAAAACTAAAAGCTAAACAGGAATTGTAGTAAAACTGGTTTTTGATGTGTTGCTGTTCTGTTAAATGTAATTAATTGAAAACTATAAGAACCCTATTTATTACCTGGAGTATTCTCTAAACGCTCTAAAAGAATAATTAATAGAACCATAATTGTTAAGAAAAAATGGGAACTAACATGTTTACATTCGAATTCAGTCCCTACTGGCATTCTTGCAATAACATTACGGACATCTGTCACCTGAAATAAATGCCGCATTGCACCTAATAACACAGCAACACTACCCTGCAGTAACATTTTTGCCATATAAACACGAGTAACATTCAAACATCTCAGTCTCAGAAAAACAAAGCGTCATTAAAAAAATACTGTTTTGGAGTAGGGCGCCTAACAGGAGTATGCTGATGAAAGCAGTCCCAAATATATCCCTGCCATGTGTCTGCCTCTTGGTAATGTTAACCTACATTCATAATAAACCAGCTTCCTGTCTCTGCCGCAGTCATTAAAGGGAAACGTGCAGGAACTAGATCCAATTCAATGTCCAAAACACGTCTCCACAAACACATTCCGCGCACTGGATCTTTCTCTAAACACGTTTAAGATTCGGATCGGTTTGTCGAAAAGCCCTTTTTTGTCTCTTTTTATCCTTTTTGTATGTCTGATGTCAGATTTTTCCCTCTTGCCCTCGGAGGGGGAGGATCTAACCGCGTTGAGTCACGCAGCTGTCAAAGATAGCTGTCACCCAGTTTCCACATCAAACACACTGAATGAGACGCGCAGCCTGTCCCAGGTACCCAACAATGTGTTGCGTCTCCGACAAATGAAAAACGCGCTCCGTTCCTCGACAAAAAGAAACATTTCGCTCGATACTTTGTAACAATCTGGAATAATACAGTTTTGTGTGATTAAAGCGAGGAAGATCGACCTCCTTGTTGCCAACGTGAAAAGGGGAATTTTGACGGACATGAAGACCAAAAAGGGTATGTAATCTTCTCGATATTGCTGATAGCGGCGATACATGTTCGATTTTTAGCGCTGATTGTAACGACTGGATGGAAGTTGTCGATGGTGGTAGAACAGAAAATGTCTGGCATACTGCTATTGTTTTCCGCTGCAGACAAAACAGCCTTTTTCTCACCATGTGCTGGCGGGCTGTCACAACGAGCCGTTTAGCGTTATTACACGCGTGTTTTTATTCACAACATAAAAGCTTTCATTTTGTACACGCGTGCTTATGTAATAGGCGTATTTATTTTAGATGTTTTAAAGTGTTGTTTCACGAAATCTTCAGCTGTAACTTAAAATAGTCTCAAATGTAACTCTTCTCAGGTTGTTGTGCATTAGGTCTAAAAATGCCTTTGTGTAATAGTTGAACGCCTTTGGTTTGGAAAAAAAAATTCACGCGCTCAGAGTTTCTCATAACACTGACTCAAGTTTTGCTATGAGAATATGAAGGGAACTTTCCAAGTGTCGTTTTTAATTTGACGAATATTTTTGCTTTCGCCGCATTTTAACATTGTGTAGCGGTCTAAAATGTGCAACAATAATTCCTGACCTCCTTTTGTGAAGTTTGTGTATTTCGCGCTGCTTCCTCGAGGCGACGCTTTCACATTCCCTCCGACCTCGTGTTTCTCACAGCACACAATAGAGCCCGAGTTATTCTCTGTTATTAAGTTAATGTTTCTCAAATATTATGATGTCTAACTGCGTAGAGAGTCGTGTCAGCCTTTCACCTGTCACCTGGCGTGATTTCATAAGTTTTCATTTAGTGAAAAGTCGAAAAAAGAGAGTTTGAAATGTCCCACAAGCGACATTCTTTTGTTCGGTCTTGAGATTTGCAACAGGTTCCCCTCCCCCTCATCCTCCTCCTCATGTAGGCCGACGATAAAATTACTCTTCATCTTAACACGTTCAGTCTTTTCTCACATAATATTAAAGATGGATATGTACGTGATTTCACTTCTTTCGTTTTTAGAGTGTGAACTGTCCCACGCGCTTGAGCTGAAGTTGGGGAAAGTTTTGTTTCACTTCGAGAGTGCACATGAACTAAAAGTCCCCCTCAGCCTTCTGAGTGAAACGTGTTATTGACAAACTAACCAGCTCATGATAAGTAAGAACAAGTAATACTCTTCAAGTCATAACTATAAGCAGGAAAAAGTTGTCATATCAGCATTGAAAGGGATAGTATGCCTAAAATCAAAACTCTGTCATCATTACTCACCCTCATGTTATTCCAAACCTGCATGACTTTCATCCACAAAAGGGGATGGTAGACATTAGTTACAGACTAAGTCATGATTCACCCTTTTCCACACTGTTAAAGTGAACAGTGATTGATACAATCTTCATTGTTAACATCACTTTTTGTGTTTCATAGAAAAAAAGTCATGAAGGTTTGAGATTGTGAAATAGGTAAACTGACTCTTTAAGTAGGTTTTAGAAGCAAAATAGTGTCTTTAACCATAGTTTGTTCCAGTTTTTGTGAGCGTACGTACAGTATTTACAAAGGCACAATGAAACATTGACACCGTTTACAGTCTTTGTGACGCCTCCGCTCCAACCATGAATCACATGGCTTTGCTTGACAGCAGGGATGTGACACATCAGCTGCCACACACACACACTCTCTCTCTCTCAGACGCACGCTTATACATGCATGCAGATGGCCAGGCGGTGTTGTATAGCGTTCATCGGTTGGCATTTTGGAGGGAGAGACTGTGTGTGTAGGATAGGGGGAGGAGGAGGGTCCTCAGCAGGGGTTGGGGGGTTGATGTTTGACTGGGTGTCTTTTGTCCTCCTTCACACACATGGGTACACACTCATCCCAGCTAACTCATTCCCTGAAACACACTTATAGACTATTACAAACACATTGCTAATACAAAAACCTTGCTTCATACTTTATCTGGTTCTCAGACCCTTAGTGTCCATGAATAAAAGGAATGCTGTTGTAAAATATCTAGTTTTTAAATGTTAATATTTCACGTCTCCTGACTACAGGTGTGTTGGCGATGTCCGGAAGTGAGACAGAGGACGAGGACAGTTTGGATGTGCCTCTTGACCTCTCTTCAAATGGAGGAGTGTCAGGGAAAAGGAAGAGGAGAGGAAACTTGCCCAAAGAGTCAGTACAGATACTCCGGGACTGGCTCTACCAACACCGCTACAATGCCTATCCATCAGAGCAGGAAAAAGCCCTGCTGTCCAAGCAGACCCATCTCTCCACACTACAGGTACAGAACATTTTCAGAAAGTGCTTCTATGCTGCGTAGCACAGTCCAAGGGGGAAAAAAACACCACAAACAAACAAACAAAAGAAAAACTGCTTGTCAACTAGCCAGTCAGAATAAACAAAGTACCCAAGATTATGGAGATCTTGGATTTACAGGGAGTGTTAAAATTTTCAGGTGGGTTTATATTTGTATGATTTTTATACTTCTTAAAAAATAAAATAAAAGGTTAAGTTGGAATTATACTTAAATTAAAATAAATGAATATATACATAAGTACATACATAAGTTTTTAATAAAATATTTTTCTAGTTTTAGTTTGTCCTGAAGGATTTTAACTTAATTTCATTTGTGAAAAACTGTATATACAAGATAAATAAAAATAATCGGCCAAAAAGTTTGGAAACCCTGAATAAAAAGGGTTGAATGACCTAAAGCAGTTTCTGAAGTTATGCCTCAGAGAAGGTCTGATGTTTCTCACGACTGCCTGTTTCCGTCAAGAATGCGAAGGGGAATTTTTCAGTTTTCTGCTTTGTTGATCAGTAATCTATTTATGCTTCACTGGAGAACAGTTAGCTGTCATCGGTGTCTAGTTCAACTGACGTGTGAAGGAAACCGAAAGGTTCAATGTCATAACTAGCAGAGCCAAAAAAAAAATACGTCAGAAGAAAGAAACAGTCAGCTCTTTTTGCTAGCGCTACTGCGTTTAAGATCACACATTCTGTTCCCACTGAGTTTTAGCGTCATATAAACAACACTTCCTGTGAATGCAGTCAATGGAGAGAATTCCTGTGGACAGATGAGTGAATAACTGTTTTGAGTCATCTGAGAAGTGGCCACATAGAGAGAGGGAGGGAGAGAGAAAGAAAGAGAGAGAGACTTGCTCAGACACTGGGCCAGGAATTTCCCCTGCGCTCAGCCAGCTGTCTCACTAACAATAGGGAGACACAATACACACACATTAACATAGTGAAGACTACCAGGCTCAGGCGGACCGTTGGATACACAATACAGCCCCATTACCCAGAGAGCCAAAGAGGCTTCTCTTCAGAAGAGACAATACAGGAACATTACCATACTGAGGACTGAATCTTGAAAACAGGCTCTTTAGATGCTGCGAAGAAACGTCAGAACACAGGTTATTTCATGATAGCATTGTGACAAGTGTGTGTATAGTAGGAATAAAAGACAGAATAGAATTGCAAAAGGCAAAACAGCTTTGCTTAGTTTGTAGCTTTTTGTAGCAAGTGTACTGAGTTTAAATGTACAAGGCTGAAAACGGAAAGTTAGACAAATAAATGGGGTTGCTAATATTTGCAGTATTGCCTGGGTGTACAAGTATTTTTATTATCAAAAAAGACAATGAATTACATACACAATGTAATGTTTGTATTTTTTTATCTAATTGTTTGATTGTTTTAGGTGAATAGAGTTTATTTTAGATGTTAGATGATCTGTGCGCATTTTTACTGAAACTTTCATTTCAGTTATTAGCTGCCTGTGGAGCGCAATCTGCATTAACTAAAAAGAGCAAAAGAGTATAATTGTTGATGTAAACGAAAGTCGGCTGTTACCTCACAGTAGTCATCTGCCTTTTGTGGAGATCCACACTGAAGTCAAGCATTCACATGTGTTTTCTCTAGTCTGAATTGTTGCATTTGCATTAGAGTAGATCTCAAAGCCCCCTCAGGTGAGACTCGCCAAAGCCGTGAAAGATACATCGCTATTAGCATGATTAGGGCCTAAAGGCCTTAGGCCCAACAAAGAACACAATTTGAGGGATAAAGGTGAACTGTTACTTAGGTGATTGAGAGAAATCCTCACCGCCGAGCACTTCCTGATTTCAACTGCCAGCTCAGCTTTTAAAATAGGAAAAACAAAAATAGAGTCAGAGAACCGTCACATGTTAACTCAGTACAGCATCATGAATTTCCATTTTAAACTCAAGTGAGACAGTGTGCAAAAGTAGTGTTTTTTTAGGACTATAGGTTTTGAACTTTTTTTTACTGAGCAATATTTGGTTTTTATTAAAAAACATATTTTTATTTTTTTATTTTAAAATAAAATGTATGTTTTTACCTGTTTAATGTATCATATTTTTTAAATTAAGAATTAATATAATACATTTATAACAATATTAATTAAATATTATACATTACAAAAATTTTATACTTTTTTTATTAAGTAGTACATGTAAAACAAACTTTTTATATATATATAAAATAATTAAACATTTCTTTTTATTTTCTGTTTCACTGTTTTAAACAACAAAACAAACATTTTCAAAGTAGTACAGTTTGTTTAGTTTATTTATATGACAAATATTGTGATATCAATGTATTTTTGTATTGTTATGTATCATAATCTGTTCTTCTCTCCACAGGTGTGCAACTGGTTTATAAACGCCCGGCGGCGACTCCTTCCCGAGATGCTCCGGAAAGACGGCAAAGACCCCAACCAGTTCACCATCTCGCGACGGGGCAGCAAGGGTTGCGAGATGCTCAGCGACAACTCCCAGTCCCCAAAACACGGCATGCTTGCCAACGGAGAGGACCGCAGCTACGAACCCGGCTCGCCTCACTCGACCAGCAACACACCCACCTCTAACGGTTACCCCAAAAAGGCCCTGTCCCCCAAAACACCCCCCTCACCCGGACCTGTGTTACCCAGACCCTCCGTCATCTGCCACACCACTATCACCGCAGCCACGCAAGGCACCGGCACGTCGACGCACCTCGGGGTGGAGGGGGCCACAGAGCTGCCGCTCACAGACGTGCCCGCCCTGTTCGGGTGTCGCGGGGAGGGCAACGTCAGCCCCCAGAGCGGTCTGTTCAACACCCCGCCACCCACCCCGCCCGACCTCACCCAAGACTTCAGCGGCTTCCAGTTGCTGGTTGACGTGGCGCTGAAGAGGGCCGCAGAAATGGAGCTGCAGGCCAAACAGCTCCTCGCCTAATGACGGATGGATGAATGAAAAAGCTTCATCGATGTTTGTTTCTTGCCCCCCAAAACTGAACTCCATAGCGAGTTCACAAAAACTTGACTGAGCAACAGAAAGCAAACAAGCATGGCCTGATCATTTCTATTTTTGGTAAATGTAAATCAAATTGATGAGGATTCCTTTATGTAAAGCATTTCAAGGTGCCTTGGCAAGTCAGTTCTTTCTTTTGTATTCCATTTATATGTAAATAAATATGTATCTTTTCGTTTTGTACACAGGGGACCAAAACCAAACACAGTAATACGACTTCCTGTCTTTCCTTATTTTTTACAAGAGGACAAGCTCTTCTCCCATTCCTCATGAGTCTTTTTTTCTCGTTTTCAGAGATTCGGCTCAGTGATTGTGGATTTTGCCTCATTTTTAGAGAACACGTCTGATATTCTGCCTCTGTTTCTCGTTTTGTTTTTGTTGCACAAAATGGCAGGTCATCTCAGTATCTAATCAACTCTAGCTTTCTCTCCAACAGACTCTAATCACTACTGCACCGGGTCATTCTGTGTCTCGTAGATTTTTTTTTCGTATTGTTTTTTATTTTTTTTTGTTGTAATGTTTCTGATTCTGTTAGTATGTTACTTTTTTCTTTCTTTACTCTTGGGGGATATTCAGATGTAGCAGAACTATAGTCTGAGATTTCCTTTGAATACTCAGTGTAGAAACGGCCAGTGAATGTGCCCACATACTCCCCACCCCAGCCCTAAACACACACACACACACACCTTGGACAAATGAGCTGGAAGAATGAACACTACATGAATTGTATTAATTTTGTTTGTTTGTTTCTTTTTTTTTCTTTTTTTTTGGTTTATCAAGTTAAAACCACTTTCAGAGGATAAAAGGAAAGAATGGTTTTATGTCACCAAATATGTTGATTTCAAGGTTTTTGGGACCTTAGACCAGTGCATTTACAGTAGCCAATGTGACATGATGCCCAATGATGTGACTTCTCCTCCTTACTGTGCAATGTATGTGGCAAATAGGGGTCACACGGTGTTTAAATAAAGTTTTGTTTTCTACAAAATGGGTGTTCATCTCCTTTCTTGAGTTTATTTTTAACTGCATTGTTCGTAGTAAGGTTCTTTCGTTCAAGGCGGTTTTTACCTCTTCAATAAAGAGGAGCATGGGAAAGCTTAGCCTAAAGATGACAGTTCTTTCCAGTAGCGTTTGAAAACCAATGTAAGGCCTGACAGAAAAGGAGGATTGCTTTTATAAAACGGAAGGCGGCATGAGCAGGTACATCCAAATTAGGTGATTTATACAGATTCACTGCTGCCCTGCCATTACATCTCACACATATTAAAGGCATGTTCCTACAGGCTATTGCTAAATCAGACTGACATTCTTCTGTGTGTAAGCTTCACAAGAACGCCAATTAGCATAATCCTGCATTTAATTAGTGGTAGCTAAAACCAGACGTCAACGATGGCTTGCCAATGGCGTCTGTGAGAGTGTGCATGTCTGTGTATCTGAGCACAGACAATAAAGGCGGATTAGCAGGGACACGTCTGTCCTGGATATTCAATCACACTCGGTTAGACAGCTGTTCTTTACTTTAAACTTCTCACTGGGCCCAGATCCAAACAAACAACTCAAAGGGTCATTGGTTTAGCTGGCAACTAGTGATCAAAGTGATTAGCAGCTCAAAGCGGTTAATTAACCGAACACGTCGTATATTTAAAAAGACATTACATTCTATAATACTTTTGGATGGAACGGATGTCTCTCACACATTAGATGTCTGGGTTCATCTGTGGGAGATGCCTGAAGGTGTCTTCAAATAAGAGTCAAAAGGAGATCTGTTCTCCTACTCAGGCCTCAGGCAGTGATTTAAAACTATGAAGCCTAGTTTATGGTAGGAAAGTATGCAAAAGGAACAGGAAGTTTAAAATTCGCATTATTGTGAGATATAAAGTCAAAACTGTGAAATAAAGATATGCAAGTCAGCATTACGTATCACAATAAGATAAAAAAAAAAGTAAAACATTTTGAGTCAACTTGTTGCAATTACGAGAAACTAAGATATATCACTTTATCAATTGTGAGCTTTTTATCTATTACGAAAAATCACAACTGTGATAATTAAGAATTGTGAGAAGGTGGGAAAAAAAGAGATGTAGTTATGATAAATTGTTGCAACTGTGAGCCACATTGTGAGATATAGAGTCGAAACTTTGAGAAATAGTTGCAAGGGTGTAATATAAAGTTACAATTACAAGTCGCAATTACTTTAAATACGGAAAATTATGACAGTCAAAATGTATATACTCTAATATGAAAAATAATATCACAGCTGTCATAAAGATATACTTGTGAGATGAGATGTCAAAAAATTACATGAAAGTCATAATTGAGAGACAAAGTAATAATTTTAAGATATATTGCAATTCTTATAAAAAGTTTTTGAGAAATATTAATAGTTGAAATTTAAGTTGCAATTATGAAAATGTTAAAAACTTTGAGGTAAACGTCTAAATTGCAATTGTGGGACATTCATAATTGAGAGATCACACAACAAGAAATAAATTCATAATTCTGAAAAACAGAGACAATTCAAACAGATATAATCAGAGTTGTACAATGCAAAGTTCAGAAACTGTGAGGGGAAAAAAAGTTGGAAATGTATAAAAGGGCTTCCATGTACAACATTCATTCATTCATACAGGATAGAACAAACATTAATCACTCCATGGCTGTGAGCATCTGTAATGTTTTAATGATCAAAATTCCATACACGTGCCATAACATCAACAGTGTTGTTACAATAAATACAAAATGTAAGTAGTAAGATATCCTTAGATGTAGGTTACATTTACAATGAAGAACATTCATGTATTTACACACAGTCATTTTGATAAAGTTTATGCTTTTACGAGAACAGTAAATACATAACATCCTGTCTTCATTTCCCAAAACATTGTGGTGGGTGCACAATCCACATTTTGGCAACAATACACAGTCTAATCTTATATTTTGGGAGATAAAACCCTAAAAAGTCAGGACTTATCATGTTGCCATTTATATAAACTGATATTTTCACATCAGTGAATGACAACATTTCAGAAAATGAGATTGTGATCACTTTCAGCAAAAACTTAAGTGCTATATAGTTTCACAAAATATCTCTTTATGTCTCATAAATATCTCTTTAAATACTAAAAATGACATGTAACCAATTAATATTTCAATAAACATTTCAGTATCATTTTATTGATCTTTTTGTGTTTGTTTACAAATAAAATGACACGGAGATCCTTTGTGTTAATCACTGATTGTCCAAAAAAACAAAATTATTCCTAATTTGGCGTACATTTGAACTGTAAATGCCATGAAATACTACTGGACACATTGATACAGAAAATATCAATATTAATGGGTATTTTGTCATCAATATTGAATGCTTTAATTGGTACTATAACATCTTCATAATAAGACCTCTTCATGATATACACATATACACACACACACACACACACACACACATTCATACACACGCTATATAGTCTCCCCTGAGGCTACGTTGTGCATGACTATCATATATTCATAAATTAAGGCCGAGCGTTTAAACATCAATAATATTTCAAACAAACATTAACCACAGTAGAAGGGCTCTAGTGCATAATAACTGGAACTAAGAGTTTAGTTAATAAGATAAACACCTACAGGATCAAATTAAAGCCAATGCAACTGAACTGTCTAAGAAAATAGAGAATGGCACACATTGGCTGCTGGGAATTTAATATCAATATATATATATATATATTTATAGTGATGTGTCTATTCACAGTGAAATATTCTGAGAAAGAAAACAGAAATAGCTCTATTTATTTAACATATTTAACAAGTGCAAATTAGTATTATCAGTTATTGAAAAATATGAGACAGTGCAGTTAGGTTTTGACTAGTATTGAGTAACCTGTCAGTGCAACTATGACGCAGCGCTGTTTACAAATCAATTACACGAGCAGCACAAGAGTGTGATTCAATGGTTAATGTAAGTTTCCTTAAATATAAAAATAATAAACTGATGTTATGTGCTCTTCATTGATACATGTGTTCACTTGCACTGTCTCCACAGGGTTGCTGAAAGTATATACATCTTTGTATAAATTAAAACGAAAGAAATTAACTGATCTATGTTACAAAGCATCAACTGTGCTACATATCGGTTGAAAAAAAAAAAAAGATGCCTTCAGGTAAATTAGGAAGCACTTGGGTACATGCACTTGATGTGGAAAAAAAAAACATACACACACACACACGACTGAGTTGGCCAAGGATAAAGACTATCATGCTAACTAGTGATTATAAATATAATGAATAAATTACTCGCTTTTAATTAAAACATGTATGCATTACATTTATCGAGCTGTGATGTTGCAGTTGTATTATTAAAAATGATACTTTAAGCATTATTGAAAGCTAAAGTAATGGTAAAGAGGAAAATTATGGTCTGCAAGTGATTATTCGAGTCTTAAATATCTCTACAACTCCATTATAAAATACCGATATTTTACTTTATATTAATTTATACAAACATTTAGACAAATATAGTGAGGAGCTATATAAGTAAGCAGTCAGGAAGGTGTTTTATAATTCATCATTTATATATTTACAAAATATGCTAAATAATTTGCATTTCTTATACCAAGTTCAACCAGATGTCCTAACAGGGCACGATGTGATAATTTGCCCATACTGAGCAAGAACATGAGTGACAACGTGATCACAGCCAATCAGATGTTTAATGTTTAGTTATGAAGAGCAGAATAAACCAATGAGACTTCACAGTGGGCGGAGCTATTTAATGCCGTTGAATTAGAAAATGTCCTGTCTTGTTGGGGCCGTTCACACTGACAATGATTTATTGCTGGAGGAGTCACTGTTTAGTTAAATAAGACATAAAGTTAAAATGTTGTGCTGCAATTGTGAAACGAAGTTGAAATTTATGATTTAAGTTAAGAAATAACACACAACTGTGATATATTTATTAGAGTAAAAGTATAATAAAATTCCAATTACGATAAAAAGTAGTGCTGTCAAACAATTAATAGGGATTAATCACATTCAAAATAAAGGTTTATATTCACATAAAATATGTGTGTATATTTATTATGTATATACAAATACACACAATATATATTATATTGTATATTGAAATATTTAGAAAATATATCATGTTATGTAAATGTTTAATATATAAACATTTTTCTTAAATATATGCATGCATGTATGTGTATTTATATATAAATAATAAATATACACAACACACAAAACGCATATATTATGTTAACAAAAACTCTTATGTTGGATGCGATTAATCGCGATTAATTATTTGAAAGCACTGATATAAACTTATCACGTCAAATTGGAAAAACATTTAGTAAAGTCACAATTCCGAGAAAAGAAACTGATGTATACTAAAAATCCGACTTATATAAAATATAAAAAATGTAATTGTGAAAACTAAAGTCGCAATTACAATAAAAATCAATATATTATCACCACAGTTATATGACGTCTCAATTAAGAGATATAAAATATCTTGTAAGATATGGTCACAATTGTAACATATTGTGTGACTATGACACATTAAATTAAAACACAACTGCAAGAAACAGTCGTGATTATGTTATTACAATAACCTCAAAACCACAATTGCATTACATAAAATCATAATTATAAGAAATAAAATCTAGATTGTGTGATATACTGTTAGATCCTTAAACGATAACGATATCGTAGTCGCAATTAGCATAAAATTATAGTTATGCTAAGTCACAATTATGAAATAATAACTCACAATGGGTCACAAATGTGGCTTTATAGCTTGTGAATATTTATTTCATAATAACGTGACACATTGCTAATTTATGAATGGCTACTGAATCAGAGCCGTGAAGAGCGGCGTGTTCTGACAGCGCTTCTGTCAAATGAATTGAACACGTTGAGCGGTGACAGAGAAACGTGTCACATGTGATAGATACAATGGACATCTATGTCAGTCAAAAGGATGAGTGGCACAGGGGAGATGATAGTGAGCAGACAGGAAAGGAGATAGGACGGGAGAGGATGACTGAGTGGGAGGTTGAAAAAAATGAGAAGAAAGAGGAGAAGAGGTGGTTTTTCCATTCTATCCCCTGATACTGAAAACAGAACAACCTCGCCCTGTCTCAGAGGTGCAGGGTGACACGTGAGAGAGTTTAATGCACGTACTAAACGCCTGACGCACACATTTACATACAAACATACACTGAATTTGTGGCTACATTGGCGTTAATATCTTCAGAAGTGATCGGTATGTTGCCCTTTTAGAAGTTATGTCCTCTCTGAGAACACAAGACATATGGCTATTACACGGTAACTGGAAAAAACTACAAACAAAATCATAAAATTGCATTATTTGGGTAGCAATATCAACAGACATAACAATATGTTGTATTTTAGGCATAAATATATATATATATTATTGGTTATTTTAACAATTAAATTAAGAGTGTCTAATAGAAATATTAAAAGTCTTTGGGAGTTTAACAAGGGAGCTACATCGCAAATGGCAGGACGGAGGAAGAGAGTAAAATTAAGTCGTAAATACATACAGTAGAAGCCCACAGTGAAGAAACTCTCTTTTACACAAGAAAAGAAGAGTGATTATGTTACAGCTACCCTGCTTTTGTCATTCAGCGCTATTGTGTTATTGAAGATGTGTGTGGGTGTCTATTTAGGCTTCTGAGCACCCGGATTTCAGTGTCTATAGTCGTGTTTGGGCCTCTGGGATGTATATTTCGATGCTGTCGGCGCATTCTGTTGCAGAGCTCTGGCGCACAGAGGCAGCAGCGCGTTTAGCCGCTAACAGCCGCTTACGGGCCTCCAGCCGCTGGGAGCCCTCCAAAGACCGGTCTCTCACTAGCAGCACAGGACCTTTTCCCGGCTTCCTGGGTACCGGAGGGGGCACGCGCCTCTCCTGGACAGCAACGACAAACTGGTTAATTGCCACTCCTTGACGAAACACAACACTGCTAATGCATGCAACTGTGGGGTCATCTGTTGGGTCATCTGCAATCTTTAGTTGCTTTTGAGTGCCAGGCAGCAGCCAAATACATTAACTGAGATCTCAGCCATTTTTGCCAGCTAAGAGTTCAACCCTTTTGGCATGAGATGAACAGGACCACTGGACGCAAACCACATGCAGCGTGCAATTTGGGAGCATCGCCTCAAAACCAGATCACTGTCAAACACAGAACACATAAAATAATAAGAAAATGAGCAAAATAAACCAGCACAAAGCATAACACATGCAACATTTATTCATAAAATAAGATAAATAGTCAAATAAAACACCAGCAATAGACATTGGAGTTGGAGTGCGTGCCATTTATAACCAAATGCAAATAAAGAAAATTGTCTGTTTGATATATTATTGCAATTTTTTTTTTAAAGTTCCTTGCCATACAACTTTATATATATATATATATATATATATATGATTTAATAATATATAAATAGGAGCTTTAAAAAAGACACAAAAGCATTGTTGAAGTTACGTGCCATCTAGCAATCTTTGGCTTTTTCATAAGAATTTATGAGAGTAAGTAGTACATCTAAAACACAAACTAATTGCTATTTTGATTCCTTTTAATGATTATTCGGTTCAGCTTATAAATATTTAATACATAAACAAGTTCATAATAGTGATCCAAATGTTCATAACAGTCGGTGGCAAACTGGACTGATTCGATTCTCAACTCACTCAGACTGAGTTTCTGATGGCAGCTGTTAATAGCTCATATAATGACTCAAATTTTGATTTATTCCTCACACAAAGCTATCGCATGACTTTAGAAGACCAGGAATATAATGCACAAGTTATATGGACTACATTCGTAATACATGCTATGTTTGTGTCCTTATGTAAGCTTGAAGGCCTCAGGCTTCACTCACATGTGAGGAAAGAGCAAACTGTACAAACGGTCAAAAAACTAAAAAAAAAACTCAAATCTGTACGTAAATAACGGCAGAATTTTAATTTGGGGAACTGTAAAATACAGGAAGGCATATTGAATAGAATACTCTTCCATCCCTCACAGTCTTCTTTTTCTTTGCATTAAATAACACAGCATCTACATCTATCGAACAGCTACAATACACAAATCATTAATCTTAAGCATGCCAACAAAATGTCACCGCACTGCATTTACACAGCATTGCAAATTAATTTGTGTCAACTGTTGTATTCTTAGCCATTTTTGGAGTGTGTAAACGCATTTGGATTTGTGATATAAATCTGTACCTTTCTGTCAGGAGGCTCCAGTGCTTTCCAGTTGTTAGCTTTCAGCTGGTGTAGCTCATCAAACTTCAGGCTGATGTTCTCAATGGACAGCTGCAGCATGTCCCAGAATCCTGCCAGATCTTGAGACACGGGCCGTGGGTGGGCATTGGGATTCTGACAGCCAGAGAACAAATTATACACAAAACATCTGTTAATTTGAAAAGAGAAAAGACATAATATCTAATTGGGTATTACTGATTTAATACTGCGTAGGCTATTCAGGGCGGAGCTACCAATTGAAGCTCTGCTCTGATTGGCTGATGGATGTGTACTCCATACATACCAGGTTTTCTTCACAAAGTTCCCGGAACTGCTGAAATTTCTGCGACATCAGCAACTGAGCGCTACCCACCGCGCTACGAATCTTGCCAAGAACTAAACACAGACAAAAAGAAAAGAGAATCAGCTGTGGAAACAAGTTTAGTAAAAAAAAAAACTGGATTAAGCTGCTTAAAAAGTTGATGAGAGAATAGCATGTATGCAGTAACACATTAGTGAATGTGTGTGTCTCAAAGGCTTAGACACTTGGTTAATGTTTAAATGCTGTCTCTTTGAAGTGAGAAAGGGTCATAAATATCTAAGGCTTGGGAACCCAAATGCAGGAACCAGAGGAGCAGGGGGAGTGTTTACCATGCACACCAAACAAACACCCACCAAAGCCAACGAGCCAAGACACTAACCAAAATACACACGCACACACACACAGATCAAGAATGTGATGCAAAAAGAAAGATTAAGAATAAAAAAGAGTAAATAGACTATCAAATTACCAAACAGAGGTGAATTCTTTTAAAGGAAGCTAATGTTTGCCATGAAGGGGGTCATATAAAGACTTTTGCTGTGGCCTGAGGAGGGACTGCAGCGTGGATTGGAGCCATGAGGCAGTTTTTAAACAGAGATCCGATGAAATGAACTCGCTCTGTTTAACATATGCAGCAGCAAGAGACCATATGGCAAACAATGTGCTGTCATTGAACCGATTAGCATATTTTATGTATTCAGGGAAAGAGGGAAGGGTTAGAGAGAGTGGAAGGAGACAGATATAGAAACAGTGAGAGGAAAAAGAAAATATACAGAGAAAGAAGGAGCGAAAGAAATGAGAGAGACGGGTGGCTCCCTGCTGGTAGAAATGTCTGGTATGTGAGAGGGAGACGGACAGGAGGTAGATGAACAAGCAGGCTTTGTGACTGACACGAAGATGGTCACTGCACCGTGTGTGTGGGCGTGTGTGCTTGAGCAGGGAAAAGGCGGGAAGTGGGATAAAAAGAACGAGTCCGGCCGGAGGTAACCAGACTGTGAAATGACCTTGTGCACTGGTAGATTTGTTAAAGTAGCTGATTATTTTCTAAATGGCTTGGACACAGTCTGTACCAATGTCACTCTAGTTTTGCAGTGAACTGACTACTTGACTTTAAAATGACATGGTGGAATTGGAAATTTCATGTTTAGCAACAAAAGCCCCTTTTCTATTAACTTCCTGTGTAGTGTAGAATAACTCTACATTGTCTCTATCTAGAAAAAATGACCAAAGACACATTTAGAATGTTAAAACCAAACATACAAATCTAACAAAAAAGCGATATTGAATTGAAAATTCCAGAAATGTAATGCTGTTGAAATTAGCCTAAATCAAACAATTTAAATGATACTATAATGCCCAAAATATTGTTGAATCGAACAATATAACTGATTCTTCATAGGAATAGTTTACCTAAAAATAAAAATTGTGCTTTCAAGTAGTTGCAAATCTGTAGTCACCATTGACTACCATTTTTTTTTTATCCTACTATGGAAGTCAACGGTGACCCAAAACAGCCTGGTTACAAACCTTTTTGGAAATATTAATATTCTGCAGAACAAAGAAATACATACAGATTTGTAAATACTCGAGGGTGATTAAATGATGACAGATTAAAATTTTTGGATGACCTATTTCTTTAATGACCCTGTTTAACCTAACATTTAAAATTATTTTACTGTGGCCCAAAATGCAGTTTAATTGCAAATTCCAATCACCAAAAATGCAGTTAAATTAAATATTATAAATGAGTATGTAATAAATGTTGTTAAATCAAATAATCTAAATGAGTGTATAGTTTACTGTGACCCGTCAACAATTCCACAACCTTTATATTAAATGCCTAATTATACTGTCTAGATAGGCAGCCTACTCTGTATTATCTGCATAGTGAGTTACTCACTGTCTTCTGGAAGCTCATTCTGTCTTTCATCCTGCTCCATCTGTTTGCACCACCCCTCCATTCTCTCCACCTCTGCTTGCAGCAGTTTCAGAAACCAGCGTCCGTCCTGCGGACACACGGACCCTGTCACCCCGCTCGCATATTCCTCCTCCATGGCTCCATCCATCCAGGGGTCTGGAGGGGGCAGAATGGAGGGGTCAAAGTCCCCGTCGGTGTACTCATCTTGGATGCAGGCATGGTAGTGGTTCCCAGAGCCCTGGATGCTGACAGTAGAAGTGGCTGCATCTCGTGACGGCTGGCGGACAATGGACCCCTGGTGGGTCTGTGAGAACTGGTCATCACCAAGACCCTCCAGAAGATCAAGATCAGCTTGAACGGCAGTGGTGACGCTGTTGGAGCGCGTAACTCTGCGGTAGCTGGAAAGAAAAAAGATGAAACCATGTTGTATAGTTTGTGTTCAAACTGTTGACCTGAATGATAGTGTATCTTTTCAGAATATTATTTTAAAAAGTAACAACAACGGTTGTTATGATGGTAAAATGTGGTTAATACGCTATTATCAATTATCAAAAATGATCAAATGCATTAAGAAGTACTTTTAACTATTTTTACTTTGTGTAGACAGCATTTGTGGCATCTAGTTTAAATAGTAATATGTAAATCGTTATTAAATTAAATACAAATATAAAAGATAATGTCATAAAATTATATTAAATGAAGCATAAACATGCCTATGATGGTTACAAATGCTGTAAAATTAAATGTTACCAATGCCCCAAAATAGTTAAAGTTAACAGTTAAAACGTTCTTCTAGGTAACTGTAGACCATGATATCAAATACAAGTGTAACAAACACACACACACACACACGCATACACCTGTAGGAATAGAGAGGGATAACATATCAAAGCGATCTGTCTTAGATCAGCTACTCTGTGTTTGCCTGTTGTGTGTGTGTGTTTGTGTGTGTGTGTTGGAGATGTAGGACACCTGCTCTATTCAGGTGCACTGAAGCACACTGACATCTCTCACCATACCCTGAATGTGTGTTGGCTGTGTGTGTCTGTGCATCTAAGCGTTTGGATTTTGGCTTATTAGAAGGCACAACACACAGAATGATAGCACATACAGGCCATAAATTGTGAGGATTTCTTTCTTTCTTATTTTTCATGAACTGAACAATCATTATTTTCATTTACTTCCAAAAATCTATTCTGTGTCCATTCTCTTTCACAGCATACTGAGCTCTCATATCTTTTTTAACCATTTGTTTTCTATTAAAGCCCATTTTAGATTGTTGGTGTGTGTGTGTGTGTGAGAGGCCTGTTTCATATCAGTTAACTACTTCCTGTAGAGAGGAAGAGAGACAAATAAAGGGCACAAGAGAAAGAGAGAGAGAGAGAGAGAGAAAAGAGAGTATTCATTTCTTGTTCCGCTCACATGGTAGTAATCATTGCCTCCTGTAAATCATATCATAAAGCGTTTGTGTGCGTGTGTGTGTGTGTGTAGTTAAATGTAACTATGTCTTTTTACATTTGGACCTAAAATACATAAAGTTGTCCCAAAACATTTAAGCCACAAATAAAAACCAAATACATTTCATTGCAACAGAAGACAAAATATAAAACCAAATGCAAATGGCAATAAATATATATACGACAAAAACAAACAATTTTCATCATTGTCCATGAAGATGATTAAACCTTCATACATCTACTCAAAATCACACTGATATCAGCTTACCTTAATACCATGACTAGAAATTGTGTCATAGTCAGCCAATCAGGTTGAATCTAGATTTTCTATTATTCTAGTCTGTTTGAGGCTAAAACTAACCTATGGTGGACACTGAGCTTTACATATTACCCGAAAGCTATAAATAGACACAAGAACGCCCACACGCTTTCATTTTTTCAAGATGCTTCTCCTGGCAAGGAAGGACCACATGCTAAAGCCACTAAGACCACCACAGAACCAAAACCTCTGAAGGGTGTGACATGAAAGACACCAGTGTCAGAAGTTCACTTTTTTTATTACCAGACAAGAAATACTTTCAATGGCATATTTACTTTTATTATGTGGTTTATCTTACATATCAAAACACACATCCATCCATCTATCCATCTATCTATCTATCCAATTTGTAGCCGCTGTAGCGCACCTCACCCGATGCAAAAAAAGCCAGATGTGATTGGTTGGCAGCTCTTTCCTTCATTTCCTTCACTCTTAACGCACTAAGGAGGAGAAAAAGAGTGTATGACGTTCTAAAGGAGTCTCTACGTACAGTTCAAAGGCTCTGACTTGAGCAGGAAACAAGAGCAGACTAGGAGAGCTGTGTGTGTGTGTGCCAGTGTTTTACAGCTGTATTCCCTCTCAGTTACAAAGGCATGCTTCAGCAAAGTCCAAATACCGGCGACCTGTGCGGGTGTGTGTTATGTGTGACTCTCTCTCACCGTCTAGGAATCTGCTGCCCTCAACTCCTCAATGCTGGCAGCTTGCAGCCCAAACTTCATATACATGTGTACACATACACATATTGGTTCAATTCCAAAACCTAGTAAGCTCCTATATAGGCATCTCTCTACTAAGATAGCATCTTAAACACAATCTGCTACAATAAGCAGAGACTGATGTTAGCTACATGTAAACTACCAACACATAAATATTGGGTATACATTTAAAAATAAATTACTTGTTGCTAATATAACTACATACACATAACCCAAGTGTATTTTGAATGGGCAATATTCAAAGTATAGTACTAAAAATTGTATTAAACAATAAAGTTATGAAGGTTATGAAAATGAGGTATCTGTCAATGTTGAAAGCATGTCTTAAAAATACTCCATAGACAGTCCAATTGGTTTTGGAACAGGACAACTGACTCTAAACATATCCAACCATCTCTAAAACAACTGTGTATGCACAGTATGTGTGCGTGAGTGTAATATATTTGCTCTGGCAGTTGATCTGTACTCTTGAGCAGCACTTTGGCTACAAGACCGTGATTTTACGATGCTTCGGCTGGACCTATAGCAGAACACACAGAGAGAGAACATCTAGCGGCCTCTACCTCCTCCAGTCGTTATGTCCCTCCCTCTCACAGGGTGCTAAAACAGTGAAACCTGAGGATGTGCGAGTCAGAGAAAGCAAAAGAAAGCAAGAGAGAGAGAGAGAGAAGTGAGACAGGGGGTCGATACTTGACCATGTCTGTGACCCAGCAGCCTGCCTGCTTCATAATGGGCACAGCAACAGATGGCCATGCACGCACACACAGACACACCCGCATACACACACAGAGCAGCTGTCTCTATGCCTCCCACTCCTTTACCCTTTCAGGAGGCCCCAATGTCCAAACCACCATGATAGGGACAGCTGTGTGTGTGAAATAGAGACAGAGAATGGGAAGGTCTTTGTCACAGGAGCATGTGCTTGAAATGACAACTCTCTCTCTCTTTCACTTTCTTTTCTCTCTCCTATTACACCGTCCATTCTTCAACTTTTATAGTCACCATCCTCACATCTGTATTGTTTTTAAGTGACTTTATCTTGTATGAATGAGCACACGTTGGTAGTTAAAGGATAGAGATGTAATAGAATAGGCAGTGTGTGAGAGAGAGTGAGTGGGTGTAGATAAACTTACCATCTCTCCTCCTCTACTTGAATGCCGACCGACCGAAACTTGCAGTGCACTTCTGGTTGGTCAGTTTCCTCAGGACCATCCACCTAAACACAGACACACACAGACACACACATTCAATATGGAGTCTGGGTGTCAGAATTACATTTTGAATTATTCTTCTGCAAACGTCATCTAATTTGTCAGTAAATATATGAGTATTAAATGATTTTGATTTAAAATTGTACACTGCATTGATGCATACTTAATAATCAGAGAACATACTGCATATTTTGTCAGGGGCTGGGCTTCTAAAAACCTAGTATACTACCTATCTAAATGGCATTACAGTGTCACCTATGCTGTTTCCCTATATGATAGCATATTTAGGCATCATAGTGCATACTATATGAATGCATACTTAACAATCAGAGAACATACCATTAATAATGGCTGTGTCTCAAAACATCATTTTTGGCATAGTGTACACTTAAAATCACAGAAGACTTATATTCTATTATAAAATGTCCAGCTGTTTTTGCCATATCTCTATATTGCAGAAATAATAAGAGTCTACAGTAGTCAGCATTTGAAGTGAATCAAAGAAAATGTAGCAAAGGTGCCCAAAAACAAGAGCACATTTTGGGTTTATGTTTTAGGACAACTTTGATGAATGTTTTTGATCCACTTCAAATGTTGACTACTGAATACTAGTATGCTGTTCTGAAGGATACTGTCTATGTTTCTACATACTATGAGTAGATGAATGTCTGTTGTTTACATATTTTTTTGCAAATTAAAATTTAGTAAAGATCTCTGCTTTTTGCTTCTTTATAAGTTTGATATTGCTTATACAATCTGTAACTAATTAGGCAACACAAATTTATATGTGTGTGTTAGTGTGTGGCCAACCTGTATCCCTATGGACAGGCACTTCCTGAGGGCATCTCTCTTAGCTTCCTGTGAGATGTGTGTTACGCTAGTGGTGGCGGAGGCTGTGGTGATGGTGATGGTGCTGTTGGTAACATGCTGGCTGGCTGGGCCGTGGACTTGAGCGTTCGCTGCCTCGATGGCTGCTGTCAGGGCCTTCATGCTATCGATGCTCTCTGTGGAGTTGCTGAGGCCTGATTGGACAGCTGCTAAGGCCCGGTTAGCAGGACCAGCACCGGTGAGCTCATTGTAGGCATCTTGTGCAGATTCTGTGCTGCTCTGGGCTGTTATAGAGATGTATGGTCTGGTGGGTGTTGACCTGGGTGGGACTGGGGGTGGGGTTTTCTTGTAGGTGGTTATACATGATGATACTGTGGAGTAGGAAGAAGTGAAAGGTTACACAATTAAGTAGCACATTCATCAGCTGACCAATTAATTTAACAGTCAAAATATATATCAAGATAATAACTGTAGGTGTAGAATGTGAAAAGCGATAAAAATAAAAAGTGAAAGTAAAACTAGAGTATCTATGAATAGTACCATATAGAGAACAACAAAGCAGAAATACAATATATTAGAAAAGGTTAGAACAGAGTTGAGTACAGTAGAATGCAAGTAGAAAAGGTTGCATAGAGCAGAAAAATGTAAAACAAAGTTAAATAAAAAAGAATAAAATACAGTTGAGCTCAACAGAATTTAATAGAATAGAATAAAGTTTAGAAGAGTGAAATAAAGTGAAATAAAATGCAGTATTGAGTTAAGGTGAATAGAAATTGGCATAAATAGAGTAGAATAATTTAAAATTGTTATACAATACTATAGAGTTAGAACAATTCAATAAAGTAAGAACACAGTTGAATAATCATAAATGAAAGTACTAGATGATATAATAAAGCAGATCAGAAAAGTGAAGTAGAGTCGATATAATAAAAGGTAATAATAAAATACAACTACAGTAGAGTAGACCCGTATAAAAAAAGTAGAATGAAGAGTAGATAAATTCAACTAAAATAGAATTAAGTAGAATAGAAAATGGAGAAAACAGTATACATTTCAGTTGTGTAGACTGGTACAATAGCTTAAAGTTATAAAATAATAAAATTTGAGTAGTGTTGAATAATTAGAATACTACAGAACAGAGCTAAACTATAGAAAACATAATAGTTTGGAATAGAAAAGGATAGAAGAAAAGTAAAAGGTGCGTACAGTAGACTGGAAAAGAATACATTTGATTAGAGTGGAATAAAACTATCGGAAGAGAACTCTTGAATAAAGCAGAACAGAACAGAATAGAATAGAATAAGGAAAACTAGAATGTAATACAGCTGAGTAGAGTAATTTAGCACAGAAACCAATAAAAGACAATACTACGAATTAGAATTGAATAGAATGGAAACAAGTAGTGATGTCAAAGTATAGAGTAGAAGTACTGCAGAGCAAAACTACAACAGGAGTTTGGCATTACTGTCCCAATATCATCCATCTATTTCTGCTCTCTCTGTTCTTCCTGCCTGTGTTGCTTAGAATAGCACAGCTGCTGGAGAAGACTAAACACTGTGTGTGTGTGTGTGCGCATGTTCAGAGACTAAACAGTGGCAGTCCATTTTCTTACAGCTCCCTCATTTCCTGCTTTTGGCAGGAGCAGGTTAGTGCAAGCCCAGACACACGCTCACACACACACATACACACATTACTCCTGAACACATGAAGGGAATGGATTAGATCGGAAGATCTCTCTTTTGCTTTATGACATCTGAGCGTACGAGAGTGTGTGTGCCAAAGCGCATCTGTTTTAGATTACAGAACTGTAAGAAGATCATGCGCTGTCTTTTAACAGCTCTCTCACACACAGAAGGGATGTGGAACAGGTTTGTGACTCCACTCTGTGTGTCTGAATCGATGCAAACTGGGTCACGGCGCATGGAGAAAGTAGGCCAGGCTTTCTCTTTAAACTATTACAGCACTGGAGCCAGGCACTGTGTGTGCTTGTTCTCACCTGTGTGTGTGAGCCTGTGTCATGTGTCAAGCGTGTATGTGTGTGTTCTCTGACCCACCCAGTCCTGCGGTTTATTTCCAAAGCCTTTCCTCTTTCTCTCGCTCTCTCTTTCTGTGACAAATGGCAAACCACAGGTCAAACAGCCCAAAACATCCACCCACCTGGAACCCTTTAAACTACAGTCAGATGTGATTTTCCAAGCTGGAACAATCTAGAATTTTTAATCTAATCACACACTGAGATTCTCACGGTTAAATGTTAATGTCCATGCTGTCTACTACACAATAATATTATTAGAATTTGAAACAACTTAATTCTATTTAAATATATATTATTAAGATGTGATATATTTCTGTGATAGAGTCACATTATAGTTTTACATTATCTTTTCTGAAATAATTTTAATATGCTGATTTGGAACATTTATAATTATATTTGTTCATAACAGTTGCCCTGCCTAATATATTTATGGAAAGTTATATTTTTTAAATAAATGTAAAGGTTTATTTAGCATTTATAGAATGTCACTGTCACTTTTTATCAATACAATGTATATTTACGGAGTAGAAGTATTTATATAATTAAAAATAAATAAACATATTAATACATATTTACACTGAACCCAAAAAGTATCTTCACTTTTGTCCAAATTTAATGTATCTTTCCAAATAATTAAAAAACAACAAAAGAAAAAAAGTGCATAGTAGTTCATACGGTAGACATATTTATTTGAGCTTCTAATAAAAAAAGTCAGCAAACAGCAACACACATATGCCCCATCCACACAAAGGCATGCCAGTGAGGTCAATGGGTTGTCTGGACTCCACAAAGTGAAGAGGAAGTCAGTTGCCAGAGAGCTGTCAACTTTTTTTTAGAGGCTGAAACGTCTCAAAAATAGTGTTTTTACAACATGGGCCACCGCAGTATCATATATTCTCTGAGACCAGATGTGTAGGACGCATCCCAAATGACTTTATTTTCACCTACACGCAAGCACACACACACACACACACAAAAAAGGCACGGAATAAAAACAAGTCATGCCATGTTAGCGGCATTACGAACTACCTCACAGTTTCCACGGATACACTTTGATGTTTGGATCATGGAAGCGTCACGCCTCCAAAACCGCACACACACGCTCTCAAGGCCATCGTGTTTATCCAACATTTGGGAAGTGGAGTGTGATACAGAATTCCTGAACTCCAGCAGGCAGGAACGGAGAAAGAAAAACTCCCTGAAATGTTTTCGTCCAACTTTCTCTCAACAAAACGGTCTTAACATCTGCCGCTCCTCGAACACAATCCGAACGCTTCTGCAAACCAACTAATTCGGAGGACCTTTAGGTTGAATCTGAGGTTAATTTTAACAAACAAATGGCAAGCACACACATTTTTTTATATATAAAGTCTAAAATAGTATTTTCTTTAAAAAAAAAATGAACACCAATTATCTTTTCACAAGATCGTTTTTTTTTTAAGTCCAGTTTTGTAGTCATTCGGCCTGTTGGTTGAACATTAATTGGCTGCGTTCTTGGCTGATAAAGCATTTCTCATTTCAAAAGAGCCAAAGAATGAGCAAGAGGTTAAAGAGGAGGAGGAGAGGGACTCTGTGAATGACAAAACCCCTTTTGGCCCCCGGCCCACAAACTCCTCTTTGTGAAGGCGCTTCAAACGAGCGACCGACAGAGGAGTGTGAATGGTGAATCTCCTGGCTAAAAAACACACTACCCCCCGCCCGGGCCAGCGCTGTATCAAAGACGGCCCCTGCTCAACCCCCTTCTCTCCACTCCTTTGCTGCCCCTCCACCTCCATCATCCATTCATCCCTTCTTTTCGGCCCCTGCCTGGAGAAACTCCCCTTTCGGCCTCATGCTTCATTAGGAGGGGAGATTGAACTCACCTCTGGGCATGTTGACGCGGAGGAAACCAATGGGCTTGTGTGTTAGAAGTGACAAAAACGATAAAACTCATTCAAACAGGTTAGTTGGGCTCCCTCTAGTAGATGCCAAGGGAATTATCGAAAAAAGCACAAAACACAAAGCGCCCTTAAAGCCAGAGGAGGGGCCGAAGAGTGTTTTGTGTGTGTGTGTGTGTGTGTGTGTAAGCAGGCCAGGGTGCAGAATGACAGTTCAGCCCAGCTGCCGTGTGTTTAGAAAGGGGCTGGTCACTGTTCGTCTTTCTCTCCATCCCTTGCTCTCTTTCCACAGCCAGCTGGAGTCCTTTGTGATAGTGTAGCTGTGGAAACAGGGAGGAACATGAAATCTGTGGCCTTTCTATGAAACAGTGTGTGTGTGGGACCAAAAAAAAGAGAAGGAAATAAAAATAGACCACCAGGCCAATCACTGTTGAACCAAATCTTCAGCGTTTTTTTTTAAAACGCAGATCGTCGTGGTTGTGACGGCTAAATGTAAACTGTGTGAGTGGATGTGTTTACTAACAATGTGCATGACCTACTTTCGCTTGTCCTAAGTTCATACACATGGCCAGTTTCCTCGCTGTCAATCAGTGACAAACACACCCATGCACGCTTACAAACACACACACGCGCATGCGCCAATGCTCGGCCAGCAGGTTACAAATTAAGTGTCATAATCACAGTTCAAAGTAGGAATAAATCCAGACAGGCCAGACAGGTTATGGCAGTTCATTAAGATAAGTGAGAGATTATTATGAATTTGGTTTAGAAAAAAAAAAAGAAATTTAAAGGAAAATTCAAAAACAAACAAAAAAAACTAACTGATTGGGATTATGAATATAATGAATGTTTATAAAATAAATAAATAAATAAATAAATAAAGGAAAAACTGAGAAAAGAACAAAAATTGGTTGATTAAAAATCCAAATTAATTATTAAATCAACAAATTATTGATAACATTATTATTAAAAGTCTAATTAAATGACAAAGAAAGACAAATGAATAAATTTTTTTTTGAACAAAATAAATTTTATATATGTATATATATATATATATATAATTATTATTATTATTATTATATATATTTTTTATTTTATTTTATTATTATTATTTTTTAATAAAACCTAGGTAATGAGAAGGTAAAAAAAAAAAAAAAAGGTAATGAGCCTTGAAACTATAACTTTATTTTCAAAGTAGTAGGAGTACATATCTGCAGGGGAGCAGGGTCTTAACTAAGGTGATGAATATCTTTTTCTATAGTCTGTAAAGACAGACATGCCCTGGAGGAGGACAAGAGAGGCAGGGATGAATGAAGGGAGAGAGAGAGAGAGAGAGAGAGAGAGAGAGAGAGACAGGCAGTAAAAGAGGATGAGATTAGTTTTAGTGGCCCATTTGCTGTTGTTCCTGTCAGAGCATTCCTGACACCAGTCAAAGTGGGAACACACACACACACACACTCAAACACCAAAACAAAACCATCCTGAGCTAGGTTACACAAAGACATAATAAAACCGCAAGACACAATCAACTTGAAAGAAGTCTAAAATTATCATTTTATACACACGAACATTGCTGACTCACAAATGATCTCCCTGCAGAGCTCAGTTCTGCCCTCACACTCCCTGTGTCTGAAAGCAACGTCTACATACCTGTCTGATTACACATCTGCCTGTGACGGGTCACTGAGTCTGAGTGTTTGTGTATTTGTATAAGGATAGATGCATCCTGCATTGCTCTCTTCCAGGAATTAAACACAACTGACAGACACGCACATCCATAATTACTTATCTAAATGAGAACACATTGTTTCTAATTTTAATTAGCTTAATTCTCACTGATAACTAACTATTAACTTTTTAACTTATAAACTGACATTTGCCTCACTGAACTCTCAATTTGCTTTTAATCGTTAGGTAGTTTTAAATTAAGGAGAATATAGTCATGCAGAATAAAGCTTTAATATGTGCATTATAAATACAACTTGTTATTAATGAGAATTGGTCCCTAAATTAAAATGTTACCATAAAAAAAAATTATTTTAGATTTCAACCATAATTTTATACAAATTTTATTAAATTATTTATTAATTTATTAAATTTAATTTTATTAAAATATACATTGTTGAATTTACTATATATATATATATATATATATATATACACATATACATATACATATATACATACATAAATATATAAAAAGTTCAATTCATGTGTAGGTATGAATAGTATGAACAACTCAGTTTGTGTTTATTTAAAAGTCTTTAGGGTCGAGATCTTGTACATCTCAAGAGGTCAGAGGCCTGCCATTCATGCATTTACATCCAAATACAAAGGAATGTGGTCAAAAGTTCACACCCCGACTTATATATGCAGCACACCCAACACACAACTCAGGGGACGAGCAAAGAAAAAAATCTAAATAAATGTACTGTCATCTGAGCCCCAGGATGATTTGAATCTAACCAACTTTCTAGCTGACTAACCACCCTAATAATTACCCATAACTCACCTATCTCTCTCTCTCCTTTTCCCCCCTCTCCCCATCTCTCCCTCCGCGGTTTGTTCTCTTTATGCTTCGTGTCTCCAGGTTTGACCTCTGACCCCTGGTATCCTGTGAGAGGGGGTTGGGGAAAACCCTGGTTGTGTGGCAGAGAAATGTGTGTGTAGCTTTTGTGAAGTGTGTGTTGGTGCAGGTTTTGGGTTATTCCATGAGTGAAGTGGTCTTTAGGAGACTTAAGAGACCCCCGACACTCTGACACGCACACACACAGGGGGTTGGGGGTGAGTGGGCAAGAATGCAAGGAACAAACGAGGAGCCCGGCAGGAGTGCAGGAATGCAATGCATTGTGTTACAAAGACTTCCTAAACTACTAAACTAAGTAGAACCTCTCTCTCTCTCCATCTCTCTATCTCATACACACACACCTCTTCCCATAAACTCATATAGAGTCAATCTAAGTGGCATGTTGTAATTTTTGGCTTTTTATAAATGCATGTTTTGAGACTTCAGTGCCGAAGTGATATATGCCATTAAAGGACCCTCCCAAAACATTTAGGGGCAAAAAACACACACGCACAGACACAGAGGACCCTTTCTGGAAGAGAAGAGATGGTCTGTAATTAAGGTTTGCCCCACCCTCGCAGTGAAAACCTAAACCATCCAACGTACTCTCTCTCACACACACACACACGTCGACATACACAGGAGAGGAGAGGAGTAGAAAAGAGTTTCCTGTAGCAGGCAGTGTGACAGGATCATGTCAACGACCGCACTTCCTTTCTGTGTGGCCTGAATCAAAGCATAGTGATTCTCAAAGAGAGGCTGTTAAGTTGTAATTACGTAAAGTGCACGGTCATCAAACAGTCAAGAGAACTCAGAATCACTCTCTAAAACCAGACTCTACTACCAGCTTCTGAAAAAAAAAAACAGTAAATATGTTTTCTTTAATATGTTAATATGATATTTAATTGACACTGTAACAAGCAATGTTAGATGTTCAATCTACACTGACAGACCACATTCCACTAGATTTTGTAAGCGAACAGACTTTAACATCCAGCAAGCGTCAGAATGTTTCATTGTGTATACTTCGCCACCTACAGGAAGAAAATTAAACTGTTTCTTCTCAACAATAGCTGATACCACATTTTTTTTTTACAGCTCCTATTCTTGCAAATATAAAAACAAAGCACAACAAAATATGTACATACAGTACAAAAGTGATTTGTTTTAATTAAGTCTCAAACCACAAACCACAGGTTGCATGTTTTGATTAAAATAATAATAATAATAATAATAATAATAATATATATATATATATATATATATATATATATACACATACACAAAAAGTAACTTTTTATATTTTAACAGTTTAATTTATTCCTGCAAAGCTTAATTATCACCATCCATTACTGCAGTCTGATGTGTTATATGTTATAATATGATGAAAAAGTTTATTTGCTAAAGTAAAACAAAAGTGTTGCTTTAAAATTTTGTGGAAACAGTGATAATTTATTCCAAGATTTATGATAAGCATAAAAAGAACAGCATTTTAACATTATATTGTAAATGCATTTACCGTCTTTTGATCAAATGCATGCTGTGTTTTTGTCTTGGGATAGTTTTGATGAACTTTTTTGGTCCACTTCAAAGGTTAACTACTAATATATATATATATATATATATATATATATATGTATACATACAGTACTGTGCAAAAGTCTTAGGCCAACAGTATTTTCACCAACAAAAAATGGCTTTAAGTGGTTATTTCTATCTTTTGTAGTAGCGTGTCAGTTAGAAATATCAGTTTACATTTCCAAACATTATTTTTGTCATCAATTGTAATAATGCAGTGAGATTATCTGCACAAGGAGTCTGCGTTCCACAGAGAGATCTGATCTGATCATCATCCAGTCTGTCTCGAATCACATGAAGTAACAGGACAAACCTCGGAAGTACCTCAGAACAGAAGCTGTTTTACCAAATGCTGTAATACCAAATATTTATTTAATTTAGTTAATAGAAGTTAATTGATAAATTAAATCTATTCATGGCACTATTTTTGAAATCAGTTCAATTTTTACATGTAACGTGTGTGTAAACCTGAATCAGAAATGCATTAGATCACCTCCTCTGTAATGTCTATTAAAAGGTAAGCTTCAGGTCATAGTTTTAAAGCAGGGATTCACATGAAAGCTTGGAGATTAAGTGTGTTTGTGTGTTTTTCTGCATGCCCACACTAGCAGAGCATTTCAGACAGCGTGTTCATTCTGTTGCTCTCTAACTGACTCCCTCTTTCATGTCTCTTTCTCTCACATACACATATATACTTACACAGGCTGATTAACTACGGGGAGGAAGAGGAAATCATATAAATCTTAGAGCTTTGAGACACGACGTTTAAGTATAAATCAGCACAGCACCTTTCATGGTGAGCGAGGGGAGTGCCTGAAAGGAAATGATTATCTGTGCGGCTGAGAGAGAGAGATGGTGACTGAGGAAGGGAGGGAGAGAGAGAGAGGAAGAAAAGTAGCAAGACTGTTTAACTGAAATGTCTCACTGAGTGATTTGTGAAGTCTGGAGAGATGGGCTGTCCTTTAGCCACACGCACATAAACTCCTTTTCTCAAAGCAAAACTAGCACCCCTAACTATTTATAAGGCAGTGTACATAAATGCATAAAAAATGTTACTATTTCCAAAGCACTTTTACAACTTTTAACAATAAATAAGGATGTCCAATTAAAATAATATTTTATTAAATAAAGTTTAAATTATATTAAATGCAAATAGATAAATTTACAATTAAAACGTAAATTACAATTTACAATCATTTAAATAATATTCAAAAACAAATGTTGATCGTGTCTTGGAAAGTAACTGAACTACACGCCTACTTTTCAGCTTTTACTACAAATTACTACAAATGAAATAAAAATAGGCTATTGCAGATAGATGCACAGTAAACTCACACGATTCTCGCGTCTCTCACGTAAGCAGCATGTTATTTAAAGCACGTGCTTTCTTCCCTCTCTCTTTGTACTACGCCGCCCTCTAGTGTACACAATCCGCAGGTTTCATTAACAACACAATGTGCATTTTCAACCTGCTTCACTGGATTACAATCGCATTAAATGTATGATGATGACAATATGTGGTAAAAATTCAAGGAGTTCAAAAATATTGATTTGTCTGTTACTGCAAAGGACTTTTATTTTTATTTTTTAATCAATTTTAAAGTTACCTGATTTGGAGTATAATTAGAGTATGATCGATAGTGTTGAGATCATATCTAAGTGAGTGTCTGCATCGATCGACTGAACAGCCGGGCTCATTTATGATATCACCGCTGCCATCTTTGTTATTCTGAGTCAGCTCATTCACAGTTTCATTACACATCTCCCGCTTTAGACCGGGTGACATCCACATGAGCTCAAACACCGCGATGCACTCACTTCTATTCTGGTATAAGACTACATCAAAACAATTCAAAGCAACCTCTATATCAATTAATTAAACAAAACATGAGAGAAATCAAGATAAAAGTGCATATATATATTTTTTTTAAGGGTAAACATTATACATTAACATTAGCCTATAGTGACATCATCATCATCATATATCCTCTGTTCCCCAGGACAACAGTTTAAATGAATTAGTTGCCGTGGTAACAGCAGCATCCTCTTCCTGGGATATTGAGCTAAACTAATGTTTTGCTTATTTTTTTTCTATTACACTGCAGACATCTTGACCCTTAATATCAACAACACTGTTAAACATTTGATTTTTTTCTACTACAGAAGCACTAGGCAATTTTGAAAACAGAAACCCAAACTCTGGCAACAAGCTTTTATTTATAGAGGCCTGTCATAACTAGACTGTTTGAAATGAATGGGATCTCTCATCCTCATACTGTAACTTAGATTGTTGAGCCATGTACCATGCTGACCCAGTTTACTGTCCAAATTATGGAAGAAAAAAGAAACAACAACAACAACAAAAAACAACAAAACTTTTGGAATAACCACATAAATTTTTTTTTGATCATGTCCACCGGTTTCAACAAATCTGATATCAAAACACAAAAGGGTGCAGGTAAAGAGTCTTACCTCTCGTGTGTGTGTTAGAGAGAGGGTCTAATTGAGCTCTGCTGACACCTGCTCCCTAATATCAAATATGACATACCAAAATAGACTGATGCTGGACAGAGTACAGAATTTCTCCTTTCATTGCTTCCTCTCTCAAACATACACATCAAAGCCATCATACTACTTTTTTGTCATAAAAAAACAAAAGATAAGTTTTTTTAGACTCACACAGCCCATTTCTAATATTTGAATATATTATTAATTTAATTGCAATTACATTTTTATGACACTATTATAGTCGTATATTATTAATATTATATTATTTGTATTATAAATTAATTTGAATTTAGATTATTTTAAATTAGCCTATTAATGTTACATTTTAAAGTAAAACTCCCGTAGACTCAATCAACTTATAAACTGCATGGATGTGTCTTGCATCAGACCAATACAGTAAAGCTATGAGTAAGCAAAATAAGCTATGACGGTCTCCTCCATCACCTCCGTTAATACTATCAAACACAAACAAACAATTGATATGAGAGTGAGAGAGAGAGAGAGAGAGAGAGAGAGAGAGAGAGAGAGAATGGGGCGCGTGTATACTCACAGAGGCGGCGGATCCAGCAATCGCACATACCCTGTAATTTTCGGTAAGCGGTAAGCGGAGAGAGGACGATAGACAAAAGCGACTGAATGAATCGGCGGGATCTGGTGATAAACTCCAGCTTGGCTCTGAATGGGAGCTAATGATACTGCACTCAGTTAACGCTCGAGCTGTTATAGTTCAGTCACGGGCGGTAACGGGACCGGCCCACACCGTCACATCCGTTAAACACACCGATTCCCGTACCGGCTAAACATGAGCACGCGGGACTTCCCACCCAACTGAACCGACTAACCCTGCATTAATCACCACAATAATAAGACATTCGTTAAATATCATAATAAAAGGAGAAAGAATAATTTTAATAAAAAAGCCAATGCAAAATGAATGTTCTATATATGTTCAAGTCTGTTAGATTTTTAATAGCTGCCCATAAATAGCCAACAAAAAGTATGTATTTTAGGTCCTAAGACTGTTTTTAAATCACGTATAAATCAAGTATTTACGATGAAGCCATTAAAGTGCATAATAATTAAAGGAATTAATAAAATGCTGTTCAAACTAATTTCAATCCACAGGACATGTAAACTTTTTCTTCTACGTGAACATATAATTTTTTTTTTTAGATGCAGTGTCCTAAAGGTTTAAATAAAATTATAGGCTACATAATAAATATGTTATTAAGTATAATTTTATTTAAAACTTTATTAGGGCCAAAAATATTGACTAAAGACATAAGTTTCTGTAGAAACACACACCTATAGTTTTATATAACAGAGTTTCTGCTCTAAAACGGATTATAAGCATGCCCTTTATTGATGCCTTTAGAAACATACATACATAATTTTTTCTGGCGCATTAAACATCAAGCCCGCCCTCGTGTGGTGAAAAAACAACAGTAACACAACTCCTATCGGTTTCATCTCTCATTCCTCCTCACCTATTACTTCCTCAAGAACTGAGCCTCTCTCTCTGTAATCCTTTAGAAACTTGTTTCCATATTAATTCCATGCATCTTGAGAAGACAAAGCCTTATTATATATTACTAAAAGCTAGATGATTGCTAACAGACACAACAATTTTTAACATAATGGTTAGAATATATGATATAAATATGAATATCATTAATTTAGAGGGAAAATTATTTGTTAAATTTTAGGATTTGCAGCAGTGAGGTCGACTTCAAATGTTTTTTTTCTTTATACGTTTAAATTTCTTTTAAAAAGCAAAAAAAATCAGGAAAAAAATTATTTATCAGTTTCGACAAAATAATATGCAGTGCAACTGTTTTTAACAAAAAATTAAAATATAATAAATAAAAATAAATAAATAAAATGTTGCATATTAAAGTGATATGATAATCTAAATGATCATGGGACAATGACGACTGGAGCAATGATTGCTGAATTCATATAGGCCTATTTTATTACATGTAAAAAAGGTGCTGTGTGTAGAGTTGACACCTAGTGGTTGAACTAGGTACTGCAGTGCAAATTCAAACTATTTGAGAGGTTTCTTTTTTTCAACAGGTGTTCTATAAATTCATCCTACCCGTGAATCTGTCCTACTTACTCCTCCTCAGACTGGACGTAAACGCAGGGTGCCAGATTGACGACACAAACAGAAACGAGTCTACAAGACGATGAACGAAGTAAAATACGCTGTATTTTCCGCCAACTTGCAATCCTGGGCGCTGAAATATAATTGGGTAAACCACCAGTGGGCGGAACAAAGACAGAAAGATAAACATTCCATCCCAGAACGCGCATTGTTTTTCAGGGAAACAAGTGTTAACTTAACATGTTTCTTAAAAATCGGCAAACAATTTATTGTAGTTTATGCTTTAATAGAGTCAAAATCTTACATACAACACCTTTAAATAAAAATTATTTTATTTAAAACTATTTTTTTTATTTAAATTAATCAATTATATTTCATTATATTCTCGCTTCAAATAAATACAGCATTTAGCTCTAAAACACTGTTTATGTCAGTGATTAATGAGCTCTCTGGACCTCAGAGCACTCACTAGTGCTGATCTGGTGCTGGTTTTCTTGTAAGCTAGAGGCATGAAAGCATTATATCCCATTACCCTCGAGAAAGAAGCAGACTGAGAAGGAGAGAAATGGACCTGAAAAGCAGATAATGCACACAAAAAGAGAAATTCTCAGACAGACGGGAAGTTCTAATCCTTTAATGCTGTGGAAATGACATTTAGATCAAAGCAGCTAAAAGGACAAATGCGATACACACATTTGTGCGCATCTGCCAGTGTCTATGTGTTTAACTTGGGATATGGGACAGCTGTAAAACTCTGACTGATCATTGTTGGATTTTATACAACAGTTATAGCTCTAATCCTCAAATCTGATTGGCCGAGCCACTTTCCAGAAGTGCTGATATGCAGAACAACAGCATCTATTAATGTTAGTTATTGGACTTGAGCTAATATGGATTACCAATGAATAGTTGTATTATTATTAACAACCGTTAACAAAGATATCATTGTAAATGTTAATTAATGCATTATATAAAAAATGGAACTTTATTGGAAAGTGTTACCAAACTTTTTGTGTTTGCATTGTTCCACATACTCAGCGATACTGCCAGGAATATGATCAAAGTGTTTTTTCCATATATAATATTGATATTTATAACAACCTTAATTATACCATCCGTGGGGAAGGAAATGTATTGTACATTTTTATTAGACCTCAAGAATAAGTGTTTGTTTACAAGCAAACACTAGAGACCATGCTATTTTTTTTTTTAAATCAGAGTTGTTGTTTTTTTCCTAAATTTTGTTGCATAAATTAATATAAAATTACAAAAATGATAATGATAACAATAAAGCTAATTTAAACAACGTCATTTTAAAATGTAATTATATGAAAATATAACAATTTATTTACAACAAAAGTCTGCATTAATGAATGTGATTTTTTTGTTAAAAACAATAACATAAAAAATAAAAAAATAATAAAAATTAAAAAATAATAGAAATAAATTAATTATAATAACCATTATTATCTTCAATTAATTTTTTTTTTTTTTAACAAAGCAACTGTAATCATCAAAATGGTATCCTTAATATAAAAAATGCATCAAAAGTTAATTTTCATTATTAATATTGATATCAGAATTGATTTAGTGGATCCAGACCTGAAAATGTGTTTTTTCACTCCAGAGGTGATCTTTTTTTACCAATGAAATGGAATATTTTCAACTAACTGGCCACATCCATTTAAAAAAGTACATTATTAAATATCAGCTTCTTGTTTGCAGAACTTTTTTATGAGGAAAAGCAATATCACACTTGTGACTATTTCCACACACACTTCTCTTCCCACACACCCTTGTGACCAAAGGGAAATTAACCCAGCTATAACATGCACATATTGACAATATAAGCATGTTTAAACCTGGAAATGTATGCTCTCGGCCAAGACTGGAGGTTTTTGTTTGTTTGTTTTTTGTGCTTTTAGCTCCATATATCGATTTCTTCTGTGACAATAAATCAATAATGTGTATTTGTTGTGGGTTTGTGCGGTCATAAAGCCTGAGGAAAAACATCAGGTGTGCTTGTGTTTCATTTAGTGTACATCTTTATAAAGCACATTGGTTGTTTGTTTTCATTTTGCCTTCAGGTCATGTGTCGTCAGTGACTCCTCATGAAGGCCATTATTGACTGATTTAACCACTGGAGGCTGGCAAGCTACTGTACTTGTTGTTTCTTGTCAGAAAATCCAGTACAACTCCTGCAACCAACCACATCATGAGGTGGATCACGTTAACACGACTGTTAAAACTAACACATCACTCTAGGATTAATTTACATAATGCATCAAACCCAAATCTTGCATAGAAGTTGCTTAACGTTTCGTCACCAATGGTGTCATTCTGCCTTAAATCACAAACTCTCACTGAAAATGAATGAATTCTTTAATTCTCTCTCCACATTTCACTCTGCAGAAAGAAAATCTTACTTTTCTCACATAATAAATCTAACTGCCAAGCTTTTCTACACAGTTTGTTTGGCTTAACTGATTAAGTCAATCAAATCTTTCCACAATCTAATAGCTTAACTCCATGCCTGTTACATAACTCACACAACAAGAGGCCTGCTTAGCACAAGCTAAACACCGATCAGATATTGCCACCAGTAATGGTCAAAAACACTCATAAATAGGACTGAAATAGGACTGACTGGTGTCAGACAGGTGTAAAAAATGGACCAAACTGATTTAACAACTGAGATGGAGATGGCAATTATTCATCTCGTTTTAGCAATTATTTAGCTCAGTCAAATTACAGACACATCTATGTCTGCAATATACTATACGTTTTGAGTCATTGTTGTCTAAAACAACAATACAGTAACTTTTGGTACTTTAAATATGAACACAGCCATTTTTAGTAACCAATAAGAAACGTCTCTGTTACGTATGTAACCCTCATTCCCTGAAGAAGGGAACGGAGACGTCACGTCGGATATGACCAACTAAATCTATTGAAAAGAGACATACAGAAGTCCAACCGTAGGAGGTCTTAAAATGTATACTCATATGGATAGTAGTATTTCAGTGCATATGGAAAATTGCAGGTGATCGAACCCTCTTAAGGTAGCAGAAGGTCTGCCAGGGAACATGGGCTCTAGGTCTTAACCGTGTAATACACACATGGAGTTAGGGGTGTTCGGTTCCGTTTTTTTTGGAGTCGACTCCGACTCCCGACTCCTAATTTTGGAGTCGGTGGAATCGGCTCCTCGACTCCATTTACTTTTAATTAAAATATAAATACATTTGCGCCTAGAAAATCACATCAACCACCTGCTGTAAGTACAAACTTAATATTTACACG
>JAUCNO010000548.1:9569562-9581532 GCA_032353835.1 Enteromius viviparus | reverse complement strand
CACATATATATATACATATATACACATATATACACATATATATATACATATATACACACATATACATATACATATATACATATACATACATATATATATATATAAATATATATAAGCGTATAATATATATGCAACCTTTATTATGTAAATCTATTTTACTTTTTTTATTTGGTTTCACACATCATAAGATTGTGAACCCAGCAAGTTTTTTGCTTCTAAACTATGAGTAAAAAAGCAAAAATGATATATATATTTTTAAATACCTTGAACTGATGAGTCATGAGAGTTTTTAGTCATGTAATATATATATATATATATATATACATTTGGGTAGTTTATGTATAAATGTGTCCTAATATCTGACGGAAAAATGTATTTTAAAAAAATCAAGTTTTAGGTTTATACTTATGAAAAAATAATAAATCAGTTTGAATACAGAAATGGAAAACTTTTTTCTAATAAAAAAAAGTGCATTTAAGACATTGTATGTATTTAAAAACAAATGTCACTAACTGTTGTATTAATGTCACTAACCTGGTATTAAAACTTCAGTAATAGCAGTTGTTTTATCAGGTTTTAAGCCTCTTGTACCTGTACTGCTCTGGATGGTTCTAACAGTAGTTGTAGTTCGAGGAGGTGAGATGGCCTGACGCTTCGCTCTCTCCTCTTCTTCTTCCTGTGAGCAGCCCTTTTCGATGGCCCGCACGTAACTGTGGCTCCTCATACGGAAGCATCCAGACCCCGGCAGATCCAGAGCATCCACGGCCTTCGACTCCATCTCACTGAACACACTCTCACAAACAGCCTCAATCTGCCCGTTTACTTCCACCTCGCTCACCTGCAGGGGGAGACAACGCGTCACCACATGCTGTCAATTTACCCCTTCACCCTTTCTGTCATAGCATTTAAACATTCCCGACTGAATGAGCAGGGTTTAAGATGTTCGCTCAAGGCTTACCAGTGTAACATGAATTTAAATCATTGTAAGAAGTCTAGTGAGATTTAGTGAGATCATATGAAGTTTGTTAAATGCTGCTTTACTAAAGATTTTTAAAACACATTTTGACTTTTTATGTTAGGATTTATTCTGGATTAAGGTGGATTTTAACCCTAGACAATAATGAAAAAATATGTATCAAATAATAAAACATATATTGTGCAACCATATTAATTTAATTATGTTAATATAATTTAGAATTTAGAATTTTAAATATGATTATTATTATTATTAATAAAATAAATAAAATACTACACAGCAGATACATGCATTCACAATCCAGGGTGCTTTGTTGCCATATCCCCTTTTTAGTGTTGGAAAATGTGTTTTATTTTCATAAATATGTTTTAAACATCATACTAAAGTTTTACAAAATACAAAAGCAAAAAAGGAAATCACAAAAATAAAAAACACAAGTGTATTGGTGTGTTTAAGAAAAAAAAGCTTTGCCTTTAACATAGATTTAATTATAATCAACTTAATAACGTTTTAGCTTAAAATGTCATGACACAAATAAATATCTAAATGAGTCAACATTACAGCTGGAATTGTAATAGGTTAAATATTGACATAAGATCCATTGTCAGGGGAAAATGTGCAAATTACGAATCCTGAGCTGTCATTTGTCATGTAGGCTAAGTTTAACCCTATAACAGCCAAGCTGCAATCATAGGGGTTAAACACACTAATACAAATAACAGAACAGAACAGAAAAAAAAGAGTGCAGAGGGGAGGAAATCTGTACAAGTGAAAGCAAAATCAGGTGTGGCTGCATCACTAGTGCTAATTCTATAATACAGAAGTGTGACTGGATTCAGACAGAAACTTATGAGAAGAAGGGGTCTCATAATTTAAGGTTGGAAAGAAAGTGGAATTCTGTGACTGGAGGACTAATAGTGATTGGAGGAACAGAACATGACTGGTTAAGAACACATATGTACACGTAAACACATGCCAACACATTCACTACACATTCACTCTGAAAAAAAAAAAAAAAAGAGACCACTGCAGAAAAATCTGTTTCTTTTGGTTTTTACTCTTAAAACTACTATACACCACCAATACAAAACAATGCATGTTTGTTTCATTTTTTGTGAACTGCCGTCTTTGAAATATTAAGGATAGAAGCGTCTTGACGCTCACTGAATCCTTGTGCCAGTAAAGCTAGGATTGAGGCGTTTTTTTACTTGATTTAAAACCTTTCTTTTCACTGTTTCTGGCATGTTTAGTGTTTCTTTTTAAATTTCTAATTATTTTTGAAAGACTAGCATTTCTTACCATCCAACTGGTCACACTGCAAGAGGATAGTGTTGATTCAAAGCAGTGCTTTTTATACATTTCCCATTAAATACAATAGGATTCAGGTGCTCACCAAATAAGCGTACTTCAATAAACAGAATGAAGTATGTTTGTGTAGAAATACTGGCATGAAAAGCTTGTCATACTCCGAGAGATACTGATTTAGGAGTAAATTGCTGTGATCTCTTATTTTTTTCCAGAGCTGTACATGAGAGACCACTAAATAATGTTTTTTTTTTTTGGTAAGCAGACTGAGCTTTTTGTCACTACAATGATTGATATATCCTCAGGGAGCAGAAAAGACAAACATTCACACACATGCCCGAGGGCAGTGTCTTTTTTCGCGGGTGGCAGGAAGCAGCTCTTTAAAAGGTTAGGGCTGCTGTCTGTCTGAGTGAGCTGTCAGGCTCTGAACACTCACCTTAAAATTGTCTTGGTTGTAAACGCTGGCCGTTACCTTATCCCAGGGCTACAGAAGCTAATCTTGAAAACTCCCCTTAAAACCCCATGGCAACAGACACTAATCCTGAAAACTCACCTTGAAAATCCCTTAGCTACACATGCTAACAAGGAATAGCGCTACTTAAAATTGCTTAAAAGGCTTTACTGACATTAAAAATCCAGTTAGCTACTACAGCCCATTCTGACAGAAAAGATTTGTTAAGTCTTTTACTAGTATATGCTTGTGATGAGAAAGACGCATATTTTGAGTAGACTAGTAAGTCAGCAGTTCGGGGACAAAATATCACATCGTAACACCACATATCTTTCCATGTCTGAAATTGCATTGTGAGTACTTTTACTACATGCTACGTTTGATGAAGCATGCACTTTGTGACTGTTAAAATAGTCCACAGCATTTTCTGGCACTGAGCAAAATCCTTGTGCCTGTTGTATCCATGGTACGGTGGCAAAGGTCCATGATTATTACGCCGGAATGACAATATAGTTCCTAGCCATCGGCTACGAAAATTTCAACTTTTAATTTTCCGTCAGTTTTAGTACACAATGTAACTACAGAAGAGTCAAGTTTTAAATATGCAGTTTTTGAGCGAGATCCTACTGGTCTAATTAGATTCAATGATCTATGCTAAGCTGTAGCTAAAGGTGCTGTTGCCAGACCCGGAATTCAGCTGAATTGATTCGAAAACTGTAAAACTTAAAAAAATTTGCTTATTTTTTTAAAAGTAAGGTTTAAGGTCATTGCACAGTCCGAAATTCTTGTCCAAAGTTGTTACATGTTAAAAAATTAATACGACCTCACATTGTGTCAATTCAAGCTACATGATCGGTTCGTATGTATTTTATGATGTGGCTAATTCAAACAAATTCATACGACCTCACTCGTTCTCACGATTTTGCATGAGTTGTCTAGAGCACAGTGACGGGTAGGTTTAGGGGTGGGGTTAGGTTTAAAGTCATTCGTAGAAATTCATACGAGTTGTGAACCTCATAACGCTTAACACGTATGCCTTAGTAAAAATCATATGAATTTGTATGAGATCATATGAATTCGTATGAATTAGCCACCTCATAAAATCTGAATGAATTGCCATGAGATCAGGCTGTCAATCACGTTTACACACTGCCTCTGAAACTTTTGTCCATCATAAATATAAAAAATCTGATCAGGTTCGAATTTCTGCGTTTTCATCTATAGCAAGGTAGGACAAATGCGTAAAAAAACATAAAAAGCATAAGATTCCTGTACAAGGACCTTAGGGCCATTAATATATCATATCTTTTGTGTGTTCATTACGTAAGTTCATTTTTTCCAGGTGCGTTCACAGAGTGCCGCAAAAAGTGCAATAACTAGGACATCTTAAACAGAGTATTCACAAACATACAATTCATGATGCCATATTCCATAGTGATAGTATGCAGATTATGATTCTGAATAATGCACGGATGAAGAGATGATAAAGGATTCCATGAGATGATTAATAGGACTGAGCAAAAATCCTTTCATTTTTATATTTTCCTCCCCTTTGCAAACCTTCTTGAAAGCTGACGTTGAGGAAGTCTCTGGTTGGAAATCACCCTTAGAATCTGATCCAGGCCCAGTTGTTGTGTATCACGGGTGTACGATCAGTAACTTAATGGCGATTTCCACCAGAGAACGAAGGGGGCGATGACCAACCTGGCTGATGGTGCTCATGGCCCTCATGTAACTCTCATTTCGGGAGCGAAATTTGGGCGAGGCCAGCAGAACAGCCGGGTCCAGACTGTCCAAACTGCGGTTGATTGAAACCTCACTCACCGCTCGCAGGTAACTGTGACTCCGGATCTGCAGCTTGGGGGAATGGGACTCCGTACTGATCCTGCAAACAGAGAGAGAGAGAGAACAGGTGTACAACTATTTAATGAGGGGTGAGATTACTCTTGTAACTCACACTCATTCATCATGTTCCTGTGGTTTTCTTCCAACATAGATCTCATACTCATTACTGTTGACCTAAAAACAGCTCGACCTGGTTATGTGTGTGTGTGAGTTAGTCTATTCTTCATATTTCTGACACCCAATACAAACATGAACAACGTACAATTAGTACTAGGATTTGACTGTTTGTGTTTACATGTGGATGGGCAATCAGGTCTTTGAAACACATTAAAACATGAACACACATTCTATCCCTTCAGGTCGAGTCAATCTTAATTATTGATGTGGCTCTTAAAATAGTATGCAGTTACAGCAAGAAAAACACACATTAGTCATTCTTCACTGGAGTGAGGAATGTAGAGAGAGAGAGAGAGGAAGTAAAAAAGAAACAAAGCGGGAAGAACGCAGGAAAAGTACAAAAATAGATTTAGAGGAAGAGATGACAATGGATGAAATCAATTAAAGCAGCAAATGACAGAAGAACAACAAAATAGCTGAAGTCTGCTGAAGTGTATATGAGAAAGCAAGCATACACAATTAGATCTTGGAGAAGAAAATAGGGCGATGCTCATGTATTCTGATTATATGCTGTTATTTCAAAGGCACAAGGACAGTTTTTCACATGCTACAGGCTATGTTATGGTTAAATCATTTATATTAATTTAAAATGTTTACATTATTTAATTTTAAAACAAAACATTATAGTTCATTTTAATGTACAGTGCATAAATAATGGCATCTGCCTATTAAAGGATGACATTATCATTAATTAATATGTAATTTTTGTCTAATTTTATTAAGTAAATGAATATTATATATGCGTTTTTTTGGGATGATTTGAATAAAAAACTGTTAAATAAGAATGCCTAAAACTTACACATAAAAAATAGACACTGTGTGACTCACATCTATGGAATTGTTTTGCAGAAATAAAGGAAATATCTGTTTATAATGAGCACAGGCTTCAGGGGATTGCATATTTATTATATAACGCAATATTTTGCTCTCTTATATACATGCGGTTTTTTAAACACACATGAGTGTGTATGTCTACTGTATTACTGCGTTTCTGAAAAGAAAGTGTGTTTATGGTTCAAAGGTTTAGAAACATCCTTTTTTATTATGCATTATTTATCACCCCAGTTTCATGTTCATGTGTGTACAGGAGTATGCGCATGTTTGAATGTGTGTGTCCATATTTGCGTTCAAGGCACAATGCTCTGATAATAAATATTCAATGCTGCGGCACTTCCTGTCAAGCAGGAAAAGATAAAGAGAACATTAAAGGGACCCTTACTCAGTTTTTCCCATTCCCTACACACTGAGAAAGGAATCTGAATTGTTCAAAATGCATTCATTTGGAACACTGATGGCATCATATGCTTGAGTAAATTAAAATACACAATAATAATCTTTAAGCTTGTACAAATAATTTATTATAACATATATAAATAATGTTTTTAAATAAGCCACTAATGCTTACCAAGGCTTCCTTTATTTCATCAAAAATAAAGAAGAAATCTGTTTGTTTGTTGTTTTTTTTTTTACATAATAATTAAAAATTTATTCCATGAATGGCGAAGATTAATTTTGATTTCTGCAGGATACAGTGTGTCACATGATCCTTCAAAAAGTATTCTAGTACGCTGACTTGATGCTCAAAATGTGATGTGCTGCTTAATATTTTTGTAGAAACTACAGTACATTTTCCCCAAACCTTTGATGAATAAAAACGGCATTTATTTGAAGTAAAAATCTTTTGTGACATTTTTTATTGTCTATTTTCATCCTTTGAATGCATAAGCAGGCCTATTAGCTGTGCAATAGTACTCATTCTGCGTGACCATATTCTAAAGCCCTAATCCTATCCAATAACTAAACTTAAAAACTTAAACTTAAACTAAACTAGTTTAAACTTAAACTAAACTTACTTGGATGCCCATTTTCCACAAGTTGATAGAGTTCTTTAGGGTCTTAATAAAAGTCTATAACATACTTTGGTTAAAATTCTCAATAGTCGTGTAAAACAACACCCTCCAAAAACAGCTCTTTTCAAAGCTGGCCGTTTCATTGCATTGTCCTTTAAATAATTTGTGTTCTGAAGATGAACGAAGGTCTTACTAGTTTAGAATGACATGAGGATGAATTTATGACAGAATTTTCATTTTTTTTGGGAACTAACCCTTTAACAACTACCTTAAGCAGAACATTAGCAGTTTATTTAGGCATCCGATGACCCCTTTAAAGTGCCCATATTATGCTATTTTTAAGGCTCCTAATATTGTTTTGGGAGTCTCCTAAAATAGGTTTACATGCATGCAAAATGAAAAAAATGCTTTAGTTTTCTCAAAATATGTCACCGCATGTCCCAGCGATTTTCAAACAAGCAGTTTTAAGATTCAGTCTCTCTAAACCACTCTTTTCCTTAAGCCTACTCTGCTCTGATTGGTCAGATGGTTCAGTCATTTGTGATTGGTCTCCTGCGTACAGCAGTTGTCAGTAATATGATGTGTTTGTGGGCGGGGTCAAGTTGTTTGTGGCCAGCCAATGTACAACACATGCAAATGTGTTACACCGTGACGTGTAGCTGTCATAGAATTACTAACGGTTCATTTAGGCTGTATAGAGTCGATTCTTTATTTAGCGAGACAATTACTTCATTTATTGTGCACTTTCAGATTTACAACTTTGCAGATGGTTTACATTCATATACAGCTACATTACATACTGCATGAAAGGCCGTATCAGCAATGCCATAATAAGGGCACTTTAGAAACTACCTTACCAACTCTTAAAATGCAGCAAAATAGTAGTTTAATGAGGCAGAAGTTATAGTTAATGGCTTGTTTATTGTGAGAATTGGACCTTAAAATCCAATGTGACATTGGCAACACGTTAGAATAGGCAACAATTGTTAACTTCGACTTTTCCCTCATTAAATTCTTAATTTGCTGTTTATTAATAGTTAGTAAGATAGTTCCTAAGTTTAGGTATTGTGTAGGATTATGGATGTAGAATTAGGTTGTGTAGAATAAGGCATTATTATAAATTATACACGTCTAATATTCGAGGAATATGCATGCTAAAAAGCATACTATAAAATAAAGCGTTACAGTCACAATTCATTTCTTTTAAAAACGCACTTAAATTTTTACACTGCACTGATGAGCATATGCTGTTGTCACAGCAATGATGCCCACATTATACGAATGCTTTGTCAAAGTTTACACACAAAAGTGCACATTCACACACACAGAACTAAAAGCGTCTGTTGATTCTCTTTATAATGCAAATCAGTTTGCTCTCATGAATAAGTCCATGGGATCCTAAAAGGGACTCATTTCACTGTATATATTCTAAGTAGGATATGTTGTCACTGCAGTAAACGGCTATAAGAGCAATATGCATGTGAGGTTTTAACATAAATACTGAAGCCAAGATCAGTTCCCGCATTAAAAAAGACCCACTTTCAGATGATATAACGGTGTGCAACTGAAAAATGAAAGGACTCGGAAGGAACTTTAAAAGGCGCAGGAAAATTCCCTTTGAAATAACTTTGTTCTGTTGAATTTTTAATAAAGGGGAGAGTGAAAGGATTTCACTGTAGTGGTAAGAGTCTCAGGACATGAAGGGATTTTATATGAAATTGCACTGAGTAAGTGTGTATGCATTTGTGTGTGAACAGAGGTGGCTTTAAGGACGGGACTACACTGTCTCCAGAGACCCATCCCAACAGCACTTAGAGCGGGTGAAACGCCTGTAAAATACCATGTTTAAAATGACCCCAGAGATGATGACGATTCATTGAAATGGGCAGATCTATGCACCTGCACACCGGACGTACACATGCAGCACATGTATTTCATTTCCCATGTGTTTTCACAGCAACAAAATGCACAATTTTATACGATTCCAGACTCACTTGAGTGTGGTCATCTCGGTGAGGGAGGGCTGAGTGGCTTTCAGGTAGCTGGCTCTCCGGGCCTGGACTTTGGGTGAAGGTTTAGGGCTGCAGTCTGAGTCTCCACTGTCCTCCTCTGCCATAGCCTTGATGTAGCTGCCGCTCCTCATCCTCCTGCAGGGGATCTCATCATCCTGACCCACAGATGAGAAGCCACCCCACTCATCCTGAGGAACCTGCAGAGGGCGAGAGAGAAAGTTAGCTTTCTCTTAAACACCTGATTTGCCCGTAAGATTTAATTACGAAGACTAGCAATAAAGCATGCATGGTGTAGACAGATAATAGAGAATAAATTAGACAATAAATGAAATAAAGCAATAACAAAAAATATATATAAATTCATTTGATCATTCAAACATACATTAACTAGCACATTAATTTATAAACAGTTAGAAATTCCAAATTTCCCTTTGATTGTTTGACACAGAAATTGATTTTGTATGCTTACATTCTGCAGTTTTCATAAGTGTGCTTATTACCAATATACAAAATAATTTATGTACCTACAGAAAATGAATAATTTTGGATATAAGTACTTAAAGTACATTTTAGTACTTCAGCTTTAATTAATTTTGATTTTAAAAAAATATTCAAATTTTTGTTTCAGTCATATTTAATAACTAGGCATATACTAAAACTACATAAAGGAAAGAATACATAAATGTTTTGGAAACAGCTGTTAACTCACCAAATAGCTTAAACCAATTAGTTTAGAAGAGCATAAAAACTGTAAAACATATGCTTAAAGAATGTTTAATTGCCTTAAAAATCGAAGTAAAATGTTTTAAGTTAAGTCAAAAAGTCACAACTTGTAGTTAATAATATTTGTTTTACTTAAACACTTATTAACACATTTCTGAAAACATTTATAACTAAAATAATAATAATACTGTAAAAAAAAATGTAATGAATGGAACCCTAAAGACATGTAACCTCATATGCATATATGTATTAATGTGTACAAAATGTATATATATTTTTTAAATGTTTAATTATATATGTATATGTCAAATTTAAAACAACTATAAATATGTATAAAATATTTCCATACACTATCTAAATCTAATAAACCATAATAAAATAAATTTACCACTGATATATTTAAGAAGTTATATCCCAAACCATTAAGAGTAATGCATGCAACTGAATAAATTATGTGCTCATGATCAATGTCTTAAAATATCAAAAATGACTAGCTGTTAACTAATTTGTTTGTCTTTATTGTCATGTATTAACCAGAACCCCTCCCTGTTGAACTACACATGACGCAGCTATCTCAAGCTTTCCCACATTATCTCAATAACATAAAAACTCTTACATCAGATAATACAGCACTTCTTAAAAAGCTAAAAGCGCATCCTGGCATAACGTGCACGGCCTTATGCAACCCGTACCCACACACTAACACCTGCTGCTCCCACCACAAAAAGCAATATTGACTTCTGCATAACCAAGATCATTACCTGAAAATGATCTTGAAAACATTGTACACCCACTTGCAGTATTCATGCACGACGCACGTAATGTGCACCTCTCAAACCCTCACCTCAAAAGCCTCTCACCTCTCTGAGATGAATAACAATCATTTCATATTATCCAGACACGTCTCGGATTCTTTTCAAATCTTCCACCATTTTTAGTGGTCAGTGAGGGAGACCTAGTGAGCCCGGCTTTGGGCTCGCTCCGTGATGTGCATCGCATGCTAAAGCAATTCTTTCACGCGTTCCCCTCTTTTTCACACGGTCTACAAGCGGGCGAAGCCAACAACCTATCCTCCGTCACCGAAAACAGAAGAGAAAGGGGCACAAAGAGAGATATTGTTCTGACCAGGGGAAAGGATCCACACTCTAAGTCTTTTTTTAAAGAGGATGGAAATGAGGAAAAAGTGCACAGAGAGAGGCAGAACGGAAACATAGTACCTCAGCTTGAAAACTATGGTTGCTATGAGGATGACCGTGACCTTAGCATTACTGGCAAGGCATCTGGAGTTATTCACAGCAAGTCAGCGTACTTACATCAAGCTAACTCTATTAGCAGGCAGACTCTCATTACTGCAGATAGGGGCTCAGATACGGGCACTTTGGCAGTTCTCCTTAGAGTTCTGCCTTTTTATTTAGTTCTTCTATCTCTCCTGACTCCATTATCTGCAACGTCTTCTCCTCTTACCCTCCTTCTCTCTTACACTTCCCTAGTCCCTCGTACTTGGCATTGAAAAAAAGTCTTTCATCCCCTAGTAAAAAAAAACTCAACATCCCATAATTTATTTAAAGTACATTTATTATGTATGTCAGAATTAGCATTCTTCAAATTATTTATTGATATATCTTTAAAGACTTACTGATATACAATTAGAACTTTATTTGTAGTATTTTGTTATTGCACATTTCTAAATATTATGTCTAATAATAATAATAATGTATGATCTCTGTATCAGTTTTTAAATGTAAGATATTTAAAGTGATAGTTAACCCAAAAAGGACAATTCTGCCTTTAATGACTCACCCTCAGGTCGTTCCAGGTTTGGAACGACATGAGGGTGGGTGGATGAAAGCATTTTCCTTTTTGGGTTATCTAACACTTTAAAGTGTACCTGAAGTTTATTGGAATAGTTCCACTTCAACATAATCAAACAAACTTTAATATAAAGTTGTACCCCAGCATTACTACATTGGCCCAGTAGTGCACAACACAACACAATTTAAAAAAAGCAAACATAAGCTCACAACAGAACAACATCAAGCCACAACACAAAAGGAAATGCTCCCGACCACTAGGGGCAGTTGGTCTGCAGAAACGGCTATTGTGCAGATGTCACGAGTATTCACGGGCAGTCTGTATCTGTTGTGATTACAATTGATGACATTAAAACCCCCTGACTTTATTTCAGTTCTTGATGTATTGTCCATTTTGTGGGTCCTTTTTTTGTAGCCGTTTCTGCAGACCAACTGCCCCCTAGTGGCCGGGAGCATGTTTGTTGTGCTGTGAGCTTATGTTTGCTTTTTTAATTTTGTTGTGTTGTGAGTTTATTTTTCCTTTTTAATGGTGTCTGTTGTGCACTACTGGGCCACCATACTTCTGCACAATTAAAAGTGCGCTCAGCACAAAATTAGCTGTTACAATTTTGCTAATTTTAAGAATACTAGTTTGATATACAATTACAGGGTCTTTTTCATTAAGCACATACATGTATAAACTAGGGCTGTCAAAAATAACGTGTTAACAACGTTAATTATTTTTTGTCGTTAATTACGTTAATTTATTTAAAGGAGCATTAGGTAAGAAATGTATTGTAATAATCATAAAATGTCTCTGTTATGTTCAACAGGCATTAAG
>JAUCNO010000548.1:9543318-9557260 GCA_032353835.1 Enteromius viviparus | reverse complement strand
TACACTCGATATAATTTCTGCTAATAATCCCACATAAATGCCTTTGGTGTATTAAAAAGGAGTTAAATAAGAGAGCTTTAGATTTTATGTAAATTAATCTAGTTTTATTTTTAATTTAGTTTTAATCTTAATCTAATTTTATTTTTTTGGGAGGTGGCACTAAACACCAACGTAGTAATTCTCCAAAACCCTCTAATAAAAGCTCTTGCTCTGCTTGAGAAAAAAAAATTGAGCTCGCTCTTTTGCTATTTCGTCAACCAATCAGAGGGGCTGTGACCAGTGTTTCTACTATCAATACATGTCGCCTTTTAAACAAACGCATGGACGAGCATTAATCCTAGACAACTCAATCCAGCTATACTAATCATCAACAGCAGGTGCGTTCGGAGAACTGGATTAGTAAACTCATAGTTAGCGCGATGATATCATCTTGGCTGTCTCGTTTGATCTCGGATGTTTTAAGCAACGTACGAAGAACGAGTCCCTATATATATTATTTTTTTAATTATTATTATTATTATTTCAAACTTTTAATTTAAGACAAACAACTGAAAACAATGGAGGACTCTCATGATGCTGAAGGTGTACCTTGAGCATCAAAAAGCAAATCCATGTAGCAATCGGTGGCAATTTGAGAGTGAGAATGTATTGGATCTGGACTGTGTTTATGCAACTTATGTGTATTTTTGACAACCTTGTGTGTGTTGGACAGTTTAAGTAATAAAATATGAAAGAGAACACCTTTGCCTCTTTTTAACTAGCCAACTGGCAGCTGCTTTTTGTGTCTGTGTGCTTTGGATGTGTATTCTTAGAAAACTGATATGACTATAAACCACATGCAAGTATATATGTATACGGTACTGCCAGTGGCCTGACCGAGTGGAGAAAGCAGTTTTTGGTTTAGTGTCATTTGAAAGTGGTACTTGCCAGTAGCCTTTTGTGAGGTCTAGGGTTGTGATGAACCGGGCCCTTCCCAACAGTTCCAGCAGCTCGTCCACCCGGGGCATGGGGTAGCTGTCAAACTCTGAGACCTCGTTCAGGCGCCGGTAGTCATTGCAGAAGCGGAGGGAGCCATCCGGCTTTGGGACCAGAACGATAGGGCTGGACCATGGGCTCCTGGATGGCTCAATCACCCCCAGCTTCAGCATCTTTTGTATTTCCTCCTCTATAGCCTGCCGACGGGCTTCCGGGATTCGGTAGGGCCGCTGCCGGACAACAGTGCCAGGTGGAGTGATGACTTCGTGGTAGACGACGGAGGTTCTGCCTGGGGTCTCAGCGAACACATCCTGGAACTGACCGACCAGGTGCCTGAGCTCTGCTTTCTGGGCGGCCGACAGATGTGGTTTGGTGTCTACAACCACAGGTTTGGGTGCGCTGAAGGCCGCCACCTGGTCCCGGTCCCCAATCCACTTCTTTAGCAGGTTTATATGGTATATCCACTTCCCTAATGCCGAACATGACGTACGGTATGAGCAGTTCCCAGTTCTTCTTGCCCTCGGCCGCCACCCTCCGGAGCATTTGCTTCAGCGTCTGATTGAACCGCTCGACGAGGCCATCAGTCTGGGTGGTAAACGGACGTTTTCAGTTGTTGTACTTGCAGCAGCCGGCAGAGGTCAGCCATTAGCCGGGACATAAAGGGGATTCCCTGGTCGGTCAGTATCTCCCGAGGGATTCCCATGCGGCTGGCGAGCAGGAAGACTTCCTTGGCGATGGCCTTGGCGGTTGCTTTACGTAGGGGAATCGCCTCGGGGTACCTGGTGGCATAGTCAACGATGACCAGGATGTGCTTGTGCCCCCGGCCAGACTTCGGCAGTGGCCCGACTAGATCCATCCCGATTCGCTCGAAGGGCACCTCAAAGATGGGTAATGGAATGAGCGGACTGGGGGGAGGTTTCTGTGGAGATGTAAGTTGACAGGTTTGACATGATAAGCAGGACCTTTTTTCCCCACTTGTACGTCGCTTTGGATAAAAGCGTCTGCTAAATGAATAAATGTAAATGTAATAAATGTAATAAGCAGAATCTTCTTTCCTCTGCCTCCATGCCGGGCCAGTGGAACCGGTCTCGAATCCAGCTCAGAGTATTTTGAATCCCCAGGTGCCCGGTCATGGGGTGAGAGTGAGCGAGTTCCAGGACGGTGTTCACTTGGGTCTTTGGAACCACTAGCAGTTGTTTTACCTCCCCCCGTCGCTGAGCCACACAGTACAGCAGGCCGCTACGGACAATAAAGTGGGGGAGAGGGTGAGGCGGTGGATGAATCTCCTGGTCTTCCAGCATTCTAACTTGGTTCCAACAATGCTTTAAGCGATCATCCTCTCGCTGGGCTCGGCCAAAGGCTCCCCCTCCAGTAATCTGTTGGAATACATCCATGAAAACGTTAGCATTTTGGGAGGGGGACTCACCTTCTCTCCCGCTGTCCGTGGTGGTGAACGCTGTTCTGGTCTCCAGCCCCCGTGAGGGTGTGGTCCTCTTCTCTCCACGCCTGGTCGGTCGGCGGGGCTGGGTGGCGCGGTCCAGAGCCTCCTCGAACCCCGGCCAGTCTCTGCCTAATAACACAGGAACAGGGAGTTCACTCACAATTCCTACTTGAATTTTCTTTTCCTCCGAACCTTCCTTGATTCGTAACGTTTCGACGGGAACCTGTCGGGTGTCGCCGTGCACACAGGTTACTCGCACATGAGTTTTAGGCACTGGCCGGGGTCCCAAAACTTCTGGACGGACGAGGGTGATTCCGCTGTCCGAGTCCAGGACAGCTCGATACCGCTTTCCATAGATTTCGACGTGCAGGAAAGGCGCCCTTCGGGGCGTCACATGATGCACCGCACAGCCGGCCATCCATGGCTTGGTGTTGGATAAATTGGGGTCTGTGGGCATCGGTTCATCACGGGGGCTGGGCGGCCTGTGTACCGGGCGTGAGGTACCCTCCGGCGTGCGTTGCTCCTGGACCACCCTCCGGGGAAACAGTGGCGCTTTCTCCCTGAGCTCCCGATGATAAGTTGCGTCCGCCAACTCCATAGCCTTCACCGCTTCTTCCAGGGTTGTGGGGCCCCGCATTCCCACGGCCGTCTTCATCGGTCTCGGGAGAGCTCTTACCAAACGGTCAACCACCACCTTCTCCGTGATCTGCCGGGCCGACAATTGTTCCGGCAAAAGCCAGTGCTCCGCCAGCCACATCAACTCGGCCGCCTGGGCTCGAGCTGGCATGCGGGGCTTGTATTCCAAGTCTTGGAAGCACTGGGCAGCGGCTGTGGGCGGTAGCCCCAGGCGGGGAAGAATTTCTTGTTTTAATGCATTATAATCATTTATTTTATTTGATGGTGAGGAAAAATATGCTCGTTGAGCTTCACCAGATAATAAAGGGGCCGGCACCGAAACCCAGGTATCCTCAGTCCATCCTTCGGCTCCACCGTTGTTTCAAACATTTTTAAATAGCTCTCTATGTCGTCGTCTCTGGTAAGCTTTGGAAGAAGGCGGCTGGCAGAGACACGCGGATCAGGCAGAGGGATCGTTTGAGCGGGGGTCGTTTGGGCTTCTGCCATACGGTTCTCCAATTGCTCTTGCCTTTCCAGCAACCTCTCATAACAATGCTGTTGGCGGACGATGACTTCGGTGAGCTTCTTCAATAATTCCTCCATCCTTGCAGCGGGGAGAAGCGCTCACTGAAACAGAAAAACGGCGGTGAGTGACAGTGGGGTTGGTGATGGGTGCAGCGTGATATAAAAACTCTTGTGTGTTTCTAGGCCAGGTGTAATGCCCGCATTCTCCACCAGTGTCGCCCTTGGCGCTAGAGAGAACAACAAGACACGAGTCACAGGTGGTGAAGAAACCCCGGAGGGTGGATTTATTTACAAAGTGGAAATGGTAAGTGATAATGTTGTCGGCCCTTGGATGGTGCTTTCCCGTGCTTGATCCCTTGTGCTCTCCTCTTCTTTCCCTTTAGGTGCTCGTGGTGATGATCCGGTGCAGGGTGAGTGCAGGCTCGGGCCTCACGGTCACGGCGACTCTGAAAAGAATGTACAGGAAACACAAGGTAAGCGACAGCAGGTTAGCATGGAGTCGTAGTTTATCTTCTCTGTGGAAGCGTCCTCCTTAAATACTTCTCTCGCTCGTGACCGATTGGCCGATGCCGATGAGATCCAGGTGTCCTTGATGAGTTGCCAGGGCGACACTGATATCGACCCGCCACAATATATATATATATATATATGTATATAAAATCTGGAAGATGCTAAGAAGCTGACTTAAGCTTTTATCTTCTCACGTTTAGATTACTGTAATGCACTCTTCAAAGGACTGCCTAAAAAAAACAACTGAAAGTTGAAATGCAGCTGCAAGAGTTATTACTCACGTTAGAAGATTTGAACATATAACGCCTATTTTAGCAGACTGGTTACCAAGCTCTTTTAGAATTTATTATAAAATATTTTTATTAGTTTTTAAAGCTTTAAATGGACAAGCACCTTCATATATTTCAGAGTGTTTAACCAAGTAAACACTTTGCTAAACATCCCAAAGGCAAACTATAAGAAATATGGACAAGCAGCATTTAGTTTTCTGTCAGGCCTATCTGCTCATTAGTTCAGGTATCCTATGAGTTAATCACTGCCACCTGGAGCTCGTTTGGTGAGCCTGTTTTAAAGCCCTGCTCACCAGTTTACCAGTGGCGGTGATTAAGGGAACACGCTCAGATAACTCATGGACTGCTTACCGTATGCCTCATGTTTTCTAGAGTTTTGTTTTTACCTGTCTACTTACTAGAAAATAAGTTTATGTTCTAGTGATTCTGCTGGATCTGTGTACGTTGCCTCACTGCTGAAACAGGACTGGCTTACGGTGCTTGATGTCAAGGACTCTATCACCTACCACGATCACTTACCTGCACCACGAGCACCTAGTCACATAGCACGCTGTTCTCTGGAGGATTTCACGTGAGTTAAAGATTATCTTACCCACGAATACTTACCTGTCGTACTTTACCTGTCTTCACAGACGGTTGTCACGAAATCCTTACTTCCACTGGAACCACCTGAAAAGTAAAGATACTCGTTTACATCACGGACAGACTCGGAGATAATCTTATGGAATATGATTAACGTACCTTTATTCACTGAAGACTGGAGAACTGTGTGTGCTGTGCTACAGATTCAAGTTCATCATTCCAATTCCCCATTTCCCTCACAAAGACTCTTTATTATTTAATAAACCTTGTTAAACTTACCTCCTTGTCTCCTCCTTCTCCTTACTACAGCTGAGCGTTACATTTTCATGATCCTAAGACTTGGAACAACCTGCCCATAAATATTTTATATGCCTCCTCCCTTAATAATTTTAAAAAGCAAATTAAAAACTAATTTTTACACTCTGGCTTTTAGTTAGGGCGGTGCTAATTTTGCATCAGGCACCTCCTGGCTGACATGGTGCATCTAGTGGTTGGCTGATTTGTCATTGCTACACCTTTTTATTATTTTCTATTCTTATTGATTTTAAATTGCTGTTATTTTTTAATTTGTATTATTCTTGTCCATACTGCTGATGGAACATACAACTGTTGTCTCCAGAGTTGTCTCCAGTAATTTGATTATAGTTACTTAAGGCAATTAAATAACACTACTTAAGTTACAAATGGAGTGTTTAAAATTATACACTGAAAATCATGTTCTGTGTGCCCATATGCCTTTTACTAAATCCCCGGAGAATCTGAGCTAAAATGTAGACCGTCTTACAATACTTAGACACAATAAAAGGTTGTATTTCAATTCATATGAATCATATTTCAAAATTTTGCACTCAACATATTTTAGCCTGGCCTTATAATTTGGGAAAAGTTCAACAAGTGAATGTACAAGTTTGTCACAGTAAGTAAAAATAAATGAGTCATCAGAATGAGATGATCACAATTCAAGGCTTACACCTCACAGCACATCTTCTTCCGAAACTGAATAATAGCCAAGATGAACTTGAGTCGTTCTTTGTCTCATGGCTGGTTTTGTTGGGATAATTATCTTATAGCGAGCAATGTGTGTGGGCAGGATCACATTATGTAAGCTCAGACTGGAAAGACTATACCCTGCAGTATTTCCTATGGACTAGTCTATCAGAGAATATTTGTTTTTGACATGACTTAATTTAATAGCAGACATTTAAATTTCATTTTTAGATATACTATATTTAATGTCATTTTCATTATTTTTATTAACTCATTTTAGAAATCTATTCACAGATAATGTGAATGCAGAGAGAACACATTTCCCATTTTCATTCTCTTAAGCTCACTCTTTCCTCACTTTCTCTCTTCCTGCAACTCGTACAAATGTGTGTGTTTATGTGTTAGTTTAGTTTATGTGTCTTAGGTTTATCCAATAAAGCCATCTTTCTAATTGAAAAGTGATATATCTTGCATTTTGTTTGTTAAGTTAATGTCTTAAACTGCCGATCTTGTTACTGTGCTTATTAATAGTGTTTACACTATAATCTGGATTTTAAGATCCAGCGCAGAGTTGATGTTACACGGATCGTCTCGTTTAGTGAATTTCAGACCGCGCACTCCGCGGCCAGCCGTAAAACAGTGATTCTGTTCAAATAGAATCTTAAATGATTTTGATTTGTTTCCTTGTTTGAGCTAATTTGCTACATCTGCTTCAAACATAACCATGCACACATTTACTTTTCTTAACTCTACAGTAAGTAAATCCACTTTTTTCACCTTTGTAATTACTCTACAACAATGATGCTATAGAGCTTCTGCAAACATTTATGTGGAAAGACACAATTTTAAAGATGGCAGTGTGCCTGTTTCTCTGACACATACGATTTATGGAAATGTGTATGTATGATATTGTCAACTACTGGCCTGGCAGCATTTTTAGCCATTTTCACAGATCCATGTGAATAGGGATCATTTTGACGATGCTGTTTTATGTTCGTGAATTTTTGTTTGTTTGTTTTTACAATCAGAGATGTGAAATACATCCTTAGATTGTTAAGGCTAGATGCTTAGCAACACAGAGCCACTAGTCTTCCGCCAAATAACCACAGAAAGCAAATTAGAGTAAAGATGAGAATCCATTCAGGAAATCTTGACAGAGCAGGACAATACAGTACTAGAATGAGCAATTCTATAGAGCCATTATATAAACAGACAGTGTGCTGTATTTGTCCAATCAATGATGCCTCAGATATACAAATGCCAATGGTATATGAAAAGGCAGCTTATGAATACACATGATTGATTGTTTACACTGAGTGAAGTATCTACAGACAACCCTGGATAAATTACTCCATCAAACAGTTTACATGACTTACATAATATCCTATCATGTGCATAGTCTTCCATTTTAAAGTGCAATATTATACTTACAAAATAACTTTCAGAATTACCAATACAATACAATACCAATACAAACCTCTAACAAACAGTCCAACACTGGGAGTTCTGTTATCACTGTTAGCATGTTCAGTATTTTACATGAGAGGCATCAGTGCCATTTTCAATGGCAATGCCAAGCGCCGCTTTGACCTAACATGACAAACAGTGCACACAATATCACAGACGAGTGTTGCTAGGTAACAAGCGTGAAGTGCGCTCAAGCTCTTTGCTTTCGATTAATTTAATTTTCTAAAATGTGCTAGAATATCTGCTAGATACATTATGTCCACCAATCATGTCTTATTTCTTCTTCTTCTCTTTTTATCTTAAACAACTCTAAATGGTAGAGTGAAATTGTACAATAAACACTAAGTATCCCCCATTTTCTTAAAAACACATTAATAACATGCAGTTTTACTCTCTCATTCAATTTTGATTCCGAGAAGTACACTTTCAGCAAAACAGCAGAACAAATTTGAGATTGATTGACATTAGTCTCACGCAGAACATGATTTTGCTGAGTTATACGCGTTCATAGGTCAACATCTTTGTTGACCCTCAACCAACATTATGATTAGCCAATCAGATTTGGAGAACCAGTTTATAGTTTGTGTGAAGTTTAGGCTTATAATCAGTGTTTGGTGCTTGCACATCAGTGTCATTAATCTATCATTACATCTGATTTTGGTTTGGCAATATTTGACAATATTTCTTAAACTTGACTTTGTATTGTTGAAATAACTCAACGTGACAGTACAACCACCAGTGGTTCAAAATGAAGTTCCAAAAGAACTTTGCAGTCAACTGCACAATGACTAATTGGATTCTCATTAGCATAAGTTATGTTTGTAACAGTGGCTCATTGTGGTTGTGCTTGAGAGAGAGATTTCACAGTGTTGCAAGTCAACATTAATGGTAAAAACATGCATGGAGTTAGAGAATATCTAGCTAATTAAACAGAGTAATTGCACTTGGAGGAAACAGATGCAATGTGTTAAAACAACAACAACAACAACAGAAAAAGACCTCTCTAGGCCACTGACACATGAAGACCATCTCTCTGTGTCTAAAAGCTTTGACAGTTATCATTTTGTGTGAGGAAAAAAAGTAGTTAATGTCTATAAAGGAGCTCTTATCATGTACAACACATGGATGAGCATAAGAGACAGTGAACGCTCTCGTGAAGCTTCAGGAGGTCTTTGATGTATTTAATCCAAGAGAAAGAAAATGAGGCGGCAAATAAAAGAAATGTAATGCTTTTATGCAGTCAAATGCATATATGGGGTTAGAAACACTGAGTGGACCTCCTGAGGTTCTGCAAAGGCACAGTATGACCACAGATTTATTGTGCACACACTATTCTGGTTTCAAATGGTGTCGAACTGTTAAGTCACTTTTGTTGAAATATTTCTATTCATTTGTTTAATTCACATTGATTTTGATAAAGGAATAGTTCAACCCAGAAAATCATTATTTATTCACTTTCATGTCATTCTTATCATGTATGCTTTTATACAAAAGAAGAACAGCTCTTATCCAAACAATGACGAAGAAAGAGGACAGACGCTTCTCAAGATGCTTCTCATTCTGCTTTTCAAGTCTGCCCTTGTGAAAAAGAAGTGTGCTTATTTGTATTGAACATGCATTTGTAGTGTACGTTCAATCTTTTAGTTTTAAAAACTAAATGAGGGAGAAAGAAAATGAATGCGCTCTAAATCCATTCATTGCGTTCTTTCGTGCATGCTGCTTTAATGGTCCTTAATGCAGCACTGGGCTCAAAGAATACATACCAACGTTTATTTTTACCATTCCTCACATAAGTTCAGCACAATACATATGAGCAAAATATATATCATAAAGCATTACAAAAACTGTTTTAACTTTATTATTTTTTAAGGGGACCTATTATGTCTGTAAAGTTTCAGTTCCAAATATCCCCCATATCTTTCAGAATTTTAAATAGAAGCAACAACATGCTGCCTATGGCACAAAAAAAAAAAAAAAAAAATTATTTATACACTTAACAAAAATATAAACACAACACATTTGTTTCAGCTCCAATTTTTCATGAGATGGACTTAAAGATCTAAAATTCATTCCAGATACACAATATTACCATTTCTCTCAAAAATTGTTCAAAAATCAGTCTAAATGTGTGATAGTGAGCACTTCTGCTTTGCTGTGATAATCCATCCCACCTCACAGGTGTGCAACATTCAGATGCTGATCTGACATCATCAGTAGTGCACAAGTGTACCGTATACTGCCCACAATAAAAGGTCACCCTGGAATGTGCCGTTTTGTCTCACAGCAAAATGCCACAGATGCCACAAGCATTGATGGAGCGTGCAATTGGCATGCTGACAGCAGGAATGTCAACCAGATCTGTTGTTCGTGCATTGAATGTTCATTTCTCAACCATAAGCCGTCTCCAAAGGCGTTTCAGTGAATATGGCAGTTTTTGGTTTATATTTTTGTTGAGTATTTATTTCATGCTAAGTATATACTAAAAATATATAATAAATAAAAATATCCTGCAATTGGACTTTACTAATACTAATACTAATAAGTATACTAAACTTTTATAGAAAAACTTAGTTTTTCTATACAATGAAACAATCATAGTTTCAAGTGATGTGTCAGTAAATTTAAACATATAAACCCTCTTTAATAAGCTAAAGAGAAACCTAAAGTATTAATAACTAAGAGATCTTTTTACAATATAGGCTATATCATGTTCTTTCCATTCATTATATGATATTCAGACAAGGAAACAAACTATCATCTACTCAGTGCTCATCTTCATATAATTTTTCCATTTAGATCATCGTGTACACAACATCGCCCTCACAGGGGAACATCAAACATGTGTTATCCTGAATTAATTTGAAATTGCATAACCAGCTGATCTCCTAATTCTCAGGAAAACTAAAACACCAATTATAAAAATGGAATAGTAAAAACAACAACAACAAGAAAACAAAACGGGTAAAGAAACAAAGCAATACAAAACCACAATCCACTCAATGCAAATCCAATTGTGTGGATTTGGCGTTAGCAGAAGCTTAGCATGTTCAGGTCAAAAGGTGAATAATCTGATGAGACAGACACAAGTCTTGATCTCTCTGTGTCTTTCTTCTAATACCGCACCATCTCTTGAGTCTCTCAGCATTAGCGCTGATGTGCAGGTCAGTTAGCTTTTAATACCTGACAAGTTAATAGACTGAGGTCTCTGTGCTCTTTTAACAGGAGGGTGGCAGATGTGTCTACCTCTAGCATATTAATAAGGGCATAATATAAACAATTTTTTTGTGTTTGTTAAAAAGCAGACTCTGGTGAATGCTTTGAATATCAAGCTATGTTAGAGTGAGATGAGTGAGGTATCATATTACAAGATCAGATTTAAAGGGACAGTTCACCCCAAACTTAAATTGCTCAAACTCGTATCATTTCAAACCCTCATGATTTTCCTTCTGTGAAACACAGCCTTCTTCTGTAGTTTTTGTCCATGTTGCTTTTTCCCATAATAATACTAACAATAATAATAAAGATTCACTTAAAAAAACATCCATATATTCCATTTATTAATATTTAGCGGTATACATATAGGGGTAAGATGTTTTTTATGTTTTTAAAATAAGTCTTTTATGCTCAACAAGCATACAAAAATACAGTGAAATAGTATTGTTACGTTCCCCCTTTGGATTTAGCTTCTAGGGGTTTTAGGGAGGTAACACAATTATTAAATTAAAGAAAATAGTAAAAGAAAAAGGATGAATTGAGTGCTGTTGCTTACTATGGAAATGTGTATTTGAGTCACAGACAGAGGCAAATCATTTTCAAAAGAATTACGTTTAGTAATGTCTTTGTAAAGTTTTCTGTTACAAGCTCCCGGTGAAAGTATTTACAACATAAACAGTGAACTCAAAATACCGTACAAACTCAACTATAACCTATTTACAAAAATATATACGTACAACAAAAGATAACAATAGCGAGGGACCTGAGCGGTGCTAAAGAAAAGAAAACAACAAAACATAAACCCTCTGACTAATGTTTGCTTCATATCCGGGTCTTTATATGAATCAGTTGCCGTCTGATTGGTCCTTCGGATGACAGGGTGATGATGATTGACATGCAGATGGTTCAATCACAGGACCTATGAGATGACAATGAAAGACGGACAAAAATAGAAACCCCTCCCAAGACAATACGGGACGTAACAAGTATTTTGTGAAATATTATTAAAATTTAAACGTTTTCTATTTCAATTTATTTTATAATGTATTCAATCCATTGAGGGCAAAGCTAAATATTTGAAACTGAAATATTATGTAATATTACAAATATGTTATATCAGATAAATTTTGTATTTGCATAAAATTATACATTTCTGTATTTACTGACAAACCTGGTTCGAATATGCACAAATGAGACAGATACAACTCCATCGGTTCCTCATGTAGCTGTTTTTATGGTTTATATTTAGTCACATTTGATATATGGAAATGACAAGATTGTACGTTCTGTTTTGTATAACATTAAATAATTTAAATCACGTAGCTTTGGAACCCATGACCATAAACGCATAACAGAATTTTCATTTTTTGAGTGATGTATTTCTTTAATATCCACAGACTGGCTTAAAAAAAATCCCTATGCTTTTCTGCTGATTTAGTGGTGTGATTAAACACAAGCCAAATGCATACAGTAACACCAATTGAGTAAGCAGCTGTGAGTGCAGTCAGATCCGCAAAATAGTAACAAACACACGCAATTCTCAAAAAGCATTCACGTACACACATTTTCTAGTAACTTTCATAGTAGCATAAAGCATTTTGGCACTGTATTTTGTCGCTAGAGCTCTTGAAGCAAAACCCATTGAGAAGGACTGTCATAAAGGAGGATATGTTTTCTATTAGGTCCCTGTGTTGCAGAGATATAACCAGAGCTCTTGGTCTCCGTTTGGTCTCTGCAGGAGGAGCTTGAGTGGCAGGACTGTTAACGTGTTATGACACTTCGGAAAACCGCTGTGCCCTGCGTATGATGACTACAGACACAAGCCTCTCTGCAGAGAAAGGAAGATTGAGAGAGAAAATAAGGAGTAACGGAAGAGCGATAGAGGAGGTAAGAGATGGAGGGATGAGTATGTAGATAAAGGAGAGGAGGGTGTAATAGTCTTTTGTTTCCCGTGGCTGTTGGGTTTCAAAGCAGCTCTCATGACATCATTACCCCGTTTGTACTGTACACCTCTTAGTCTGTCCCCAAGGCTATGGCTTTCATCATGGCATCCAAATGCCCCATAAAACCCAAGGACACAACTGACAGAAATATACATGTACACGCTTTATCACACTCTCGTTCTTTAACACGCACACATATATGCAAAATGGGAGAAGAATAAACAGGGAGGGCTAAAAAGTCTAAGCTTTTTTGAAGGCTGCAAAGGCTTCAATTCTCATGACTAGTATCCCATACTTCCACAGCGAAGCACAAAAACCTGAGAGAAAATGCCGTTAAAATGCCAAATGTGGAGTTGTTCTAATACAAAGCCCCTGCACATAAAAGGCTCTTTGTAGGATCTCCACTGAATATCAGAATTCAGGAATAATTCGAGAGAAGTGTTTGGTAAGAATGCTACTGTGAGTGTTATTTATGAATCTCTCAGATGGTGAGAACATATTACCATAACAAAAAACGTATATCAAGAGACTTGATACATAACTCTCGGCTTGCATGCCTACAACGCTCTAGCTCTTATTTTGTGTTCCATTCAAAGTCAGATGTGGGATACTTGATATCTTCTTCTTCCAACCATTTAGAGTTTTGTTGTCAGATACTGACAGGATGTAAACCATTTGCTGATATTTGCTTTTTGAACGTATAGTTCCATTCATACAAAAGCAAAACACGTTAACAAAGCTAGGAAAATGGCTTCAGAATTTTTTTTGTTTTTTTTGCTATAATATGAATTTTCATACACTGATTTCTCAGAATTTTAGCATTGTTCAAGAACAGCTCACAGTCTAAGTGATCCAAAAGTAGACAACGATTTTGACAAGTTATCGTCTTGTGTCATGGTAGTGCAAAATTATATACAAAATATAATTTTCTATCATACACCAGCATCTCAACTTAAAGTGCAGTCACGATTACTGTTGTCTATCAATCATTCAATTGGAATCCACATAATTTCGAGAGATTTTCCAATGATTACTTGTCTGTCATTAATTACTCACCCTCATGTCGTTCAAAACCCATAAGACCTTCGTTCATCTTCAGAACACAAATTAAGATGTTTTTAATGATATCAGAGAGCCATCCGAGCCTCCATAGACAGCAATACAACGGAAATGAAATCCTGAAATGTAGTTTAAAACATTAGAAAACAGTCCATGCGACATTAGTGGCTCAACTTCAGTATGTCAGGTGAGTCATGGGAGAAGAATGGTAAAGTTAAATGATGTAGTTTTTGTTTTTATTTAGCAAAAAAGTACTACTAAGGGCTTTTCACACTTGAAATTGTTAACCCAGGGTTATCGTAAACCCCGGGTAAACGGAATCCTGGGTTATCTGT
>JAUCNO010000548.1:9532512-9543218 GCA_032353835.1 Enteromius viviparus | reverse complement strand
ACGCGTCTTTACCCGGGGTTAAAAGCGGTGTTTAGAACGCAGATAACCCGGGGTTAAGCACAGTGTGAAAAGCCCTCTAGTGTAGCAAAACTTGAGTTGATCCACTGATGTCACATGGACTGTTTTAACAGTATTTTTACTACCTTTCAGGATCTGGGGTCATTTTAGTTGTATTTCTGTATATGGAGGGTCAGGTGGCTCTCTGATATCATCAAAAATACAAAATATAAAGATAAAAAAATGGTCTTACGTGTTTGAAACGACATGAGGGTGAGTAATTAATGACAGAATTTAAATTTTTGGGTGAAATAACCCTTTAACACTTTAGCAGAGTCCAATTCTCACTATTAACCAGTTGCTTATTGGCAGGTCTATTATTAACATATTGACTTTATATTAGTACTTATAAAGCACATATTCTGCACGACCATATTCTACATCCCTAATCCTACCTAATACCAAAACTTAACAACCACCTTACTAACTATAAACTATTAACAAGGAGCCAAGAGTTTATTAGCAGCAATAAATGTACACCCAAAAATTATGTAAGTAGCTACTGTTGGACAATTAGTGGGCTAAAACCGGATACACACTGTATGAAACCAATTTTGCAAAGATTCCTCTGATCTAAGGATAAAATCTTTTTTATTCTCTAGTTTGCCAACAGTCAAACGCAATAGGTTTTGAAGCAGAGTCCTGTAGTATGGCTTCTCCTATGACAAATTAAATCAAGAAGCATTAGGTGCAATTAAAGGACTTGGTGATGCAATTAGTGCAACTACAAACCACCAATTGCTACTCACACATAGTCTTCATTATTTTCCCCATTTTTCTTTTCAAGACAGGCCACAATAAAATTAAGAGATTGTTTTGTTTGATAGCCCCCATGTCAATTATGTGTGCAATTGTGTCTTGGATTCTCATGCTAAACATGGCCAAAGTTTCAAAAAACTCTTTGAACGTATGATGGAGTAATCCAAGTGTCAAATACTCTCATTATGAGTTTGTATAAAGGTGCTTTCACACACTCATTCAATGATTCAGAGTAGATTTAGATTTTTTCTTTTGAGAGACTGTAACTTTGTACACGGTGCACTTTGCAGGATCTTTTAATTCACTCAGTGCTGTTACACACTACATGAAAGGTCATTTTAGGTGCTTGCGAATCTTTAGCTCCACCCATGGTGCAACTCCAGGAGCTTGGCTGTTTTCAGAGAGAATCGTAAAGATGTATTTTTCTTTAACAAATACGATAAAACTAAAGACTCTTTGGGAATATGAAGGACGCAAAGCTACTCAATAGGACAGCCTAGGTACTCAAGATTAACAGGAGACTGGGCTATATCACGTTTAATGACAACTGAGGACCCAGTATGACATTATAGCTGGGATCATATTTGTAAAGTCTGCAAAGCAATAATTGTAAAGGAGTGTGCACCTAGCTTAAATTAGGCTAAAAGTTTGTTTTCACACAAATTACAAATTAATATTACAAAGTTAAGTTTTCCAGAACAATCAAAGTGGGATGTTTCAAATGTACATTTTAGAATTAAAATAAATAAGTTAACTTGGCCACTAGTATAGAGCATTTTAGCCTGTTTGCCATCTTTCATTAGACAAGTTGGCGCAACCTGGAGATTATTTTATCATAGTATAAAGTCAAGCAGGTTTGACTGGAATACTGAAATTTAATTAAGAGCCTCATGTAGGGAAATTGATCAAACAGGTCTGACAACAAGTGCAAACAGCTGTGACAGCTATGAAGGTCTATTTAATTATATCAAATTTATACTGAACAAAATGATATCCTTCTAGTAAAAGCCTTCCAAAGCTAAATCTTGTACACCGTTTATGTCAAACCGAAAACCTATAATCCATGAAACATGAATGACTTCATTAAAAATAAACAAAATTCAATCATTTATAAGGGCTAGTCTTTCACCAAATATGTATTTATTTCCTTATACACTCCTAATGAACCACACGCAATTGATAATTGATGTAAATTCTGCACTTTATCTTCCCAGGTTGCATTGCAGCTTGAAGACAGAGTATCAGGAAGTACCAGAATGCTTTTATCACTGAAATAGCGATTTAGCCTAATGATCTTCACAAGTCTCGCCAATGAGGTGTGAAATCAAGAGTTTATAGAAAGAAAAAAAAATGGTAAATGAGTTTTTAATTTCATTGTTGCAAACACGGCAGAGAGCTGCGTTTGTAATTGCCAAACAACTCAAAACAGACGATTAGGAGAGACATGCTGACTTTGATAAGTTGAACTTGTTTGCATTGACTCCTGAAAGCTTCGTAAGTGTCACGATTGCAGAGAAAATAATCATTTCATAACCTAGATAACACCCTGGAACATGGGGAGAAAAGAAGCGACTAATCATTTTCGCAAATGAGGTAATTATTTTGAGTTAATGGACTGAAATGCTTAAAGCCAAGAGGCCTTGCTGTTTAAAACACTGCCACATTTTCTGGGATTATTATAACTCCTTTATAATTTAATCATGAAAACAACTCATTAACATTCATTTGAATAATGTATAGTTCCAAGTGGCACATATGATACCGTATCGGCTAATTACAATTATTAAGCAAGCATTTAAATGCCCTGCTACAATGGAAAGTGCCATTTAACTTGGGCTTAAATGTAATTTTTTATTTAGTCAATTTATTTTAATGACAACTCTACAGACGTTGTCAATGCGCAAATCACTGGCTTTTCCATTTCCTCATTCTAAGATCCTGACACGTCCTTACCAAACAAAATATAGCTAATATGAACCACGTACACGCATGCAAAATAATAATCTACCTAAATTACCATGTCTTCATCGCTCTCATTCAGTCCCATTGACTCGGTATCTGTGGAGACACTGCTGAGCCGATGCTCTTTGAAGTTTTCCTTCAGGCTCCTTTTCAAATATCACCCATTTTGTGGAAGCAATTGAATTTTCCTTGGCAGTGGTGTGTTAAACATTAACCCCGCCAGACCCATTGATATTCCGAACGCAACGCTCCGAGTTACTGTTCCTTTCTTCCCAAGCTCCAGCCCCAGTTCCCAGAGCACAGTCAGCGCATTGGATGGGCTTTAGAGACTTTTTCTAACTGTGTTGGATTCAGTGAATATTACAGCTCTTTTAATAGGACTTCAGTTAGAGCTGAGCGATGATACTTTTAACATCCAAAAGCTGCGATGCTAAATCCGGTTTTCTGGCAGGATGGACAGCGCGTGGCCTTTAGTGATCCGACTACAGAAAACCACTCTGCATAATGGTGTGAGCTGCAAAGTGTTTAATACCCACAGGTCAGTTTTCAGGTCCTGTGATGATTCCATGTCTGTAGTTACATTGGATTACATTTGACTGGTCCACATGAACCAATAGGCAAATAAGAGCACATTAGCACAATACTATTTTTCTAAGCAATGTTATAATTCTTATCACTTGTGAATTCATGTATCAATTCGAACAGGACTACAGAGGGTTTCTAAATGTGGGCTTTACATGTGATGATGCATTTTTTTATGAATCTTAATATCAGCAATCAGAGACATCTGCATTTGGACAGGATTAGATTTCTCTGAGGACCCCCTACACCAGTCAAGGCTTAATGGCAGAGTGGTCCGAAGAAGCCACTCCTCAATGCAAGACACATGAAAACCTGCTTGGAGTACTCCAAGATGGTGAGAAATAATAAGAAATAATGAGGAAAAAAAACGGACATGGCTATAATATAACAAAGAGTGAAAAATCTAAGGGGGTCTGAATACTTTCCGTACCCACTGTATATATATATATATATATATATATATACACATATATATTTTGTGTGTATTCCAGTTTACTACTGAAAAGTCCTTTTTAATTAGTTGAAATTTAGTTAACTAGTTAGTTAATTAGTTAACTTGTATGCCAGTATGCTGTGAATATAAATGTTTATTTTTAACATTATTTTCTTCATGGCATCCCTTTTAAATTTAAACAAACATGCAAATACATTTTTAAATGTTTTATCTTAAAAAACAATGACAACAAAAAAAAAAGACTTTGTAAAGGAAACAAATAAAACATCAAAATGTGTTTTACTCAATCTGCATGCCTAAATATAATACAAATGCATGTTTATGTCAATATATCATTACGCAATATACACTTATGTAAATATTATTTAACGTACTTGACATATTGAATTATGCAAATAGTTGTAGCTCACATTGTGATGAGAAGTCATGCACAAATCATAAACCTGACAAAGCAGCAGCTCATACAGAGCATCACTAAAGAAGCGTTCCCTAAGCTTCACTCTGATAGAGGGGCTTGAATTCATGCATCTATTGTTGAAGCACTATCTGTGTGTCTGTGTGCAATGTAACGGTGACTAAGGCATCAAAAAAGCCACTGATCTTTTGCTAACTCACAAAACAGCATCCTAGCATCCCTTGCTGCAATCGGCTGCCATAGCGACTGTAAAAGCAAAGACCCAGCATCACAAAGGTTAGTCTGATCCCTCTCAGACAATGAAGTGAGGCTGACTTCACAGTGTGTGTGTCCGACATGGATTGTCTCCTGTATCCTCTAATCCTGTTCTCTGAGCTTCCTACCTGCCAGCGTGAGTCTCCAGTTCTATTAGACACAGACAGCAGACAGGCTGATGGGAGCTGTTAGCATGAGACATCCTCAGAACTACTGCAGTGAACAGACAAAATCTGAAAAAAATCCTTAATGTCTGCTGTCTCAAACCTGCCTTTTCTCTATTGTGTATGCTGTGTGTGTTTGTGTATGTGTAAATAAACGACAGTATACACACACACTAATATATATATATATATATATATATATATATATATATATATTAGATCAGTAAAGTTAAAACATGAATTGACTTTGTTGTAAGTTTAATTAAAAAAAAAAAAATTAAAATAGCCTAATTAAAATTTGTAGCTTAAATTCACATATATTATATATACTACTTATAAAAGCAGCTAATTATAATAAACATTACTATAAATGGACCAGAATTGGTTTAAAGTTGAAAACCTCTGGAGAAACTTGTCTTTAAAAAAAAATTAAAAAAATCTGTATGCATGCAATTAAATTATACAAAAGGTACACACTTCTAGTAATTGCAGTTAATTGTCATATTTTCAGAAAGTTTTGAAATACTTGTGCCCAAATTTTGTGGAAAAATTTGTTTTATTAAAAGACAGTCGATCATTGTTATTTCAAAGTTAAGGATTTATTAAAAATTTTTATACATTTTATAAAAAATATTTTTTAATAAAATTATAACAATAATAATAACTTTTTTTTATAAAAAAGCTATCATAACAGCTTAGTGATGACTATATATATATATATATATATATATCTCATGTTTCGGTAGTGGCAGGCAGCACACTTTCAGTCGTAACAATAACTTTTTTTTCAGACTAAGGTGCTGGAATGCTGTAATGAAACATTCTGGGTCAATTTTACCCTCAGGTAGGTGTGTGTGTGTTTTGGATGGCAGTTAATTAAAAATCTCTTTCAGTGTGCTTCAGCTTACATCAGGTAGATGTGAGATGTTCTTTCTCTCACAAGACTGTGGGTGTGGGAGGATGTGAAGGTTCAGCACATTTACTTCTACAGTCACCTAATCAAATCTATTGGCACAACAACAGCTGCTCTGCCACCAAATTTTTGACTTTCAAAGGCAGTTATAAAACTATGAGTGCATGTGTACCCAGATGGGAGCACTTCAAAAATATTTCATGCTTTGCTACATTTGTGGATCTAAATTAAGAACTTATCCACATTTCCCAATTTTGATGAAATCAGTCATTTCAGACAAGGAAACATCTGCTTTTGGAAACCTCATTGCTGTACAACACATATTTGACTAATAATACTCAAAACCCACTTCTGATGCAACACTGTACTTGTGTGATGTCAGATACGAGAGGAGGAGCACATACTACCATCTCGAATCTACACCGAGTGCTAGAACGTAATTTAATTTCACTAGGTTTCAGCCTCATCTCCTTTGTTATCTTACTCTCTTTTTCTCTAACAAACATAGAATCTGTATATACAGTATGTTGAAAAAGAATTAAATGGCCCACCCTGGTGTATCTATATAAATGGCCCACCCTGTATATGAATACACCTTAATAAAATGGCCATCAAAGTCAAAGTTTCCCCCCCTCACATATACTAATGTGCCACAAACAGGAAGGTAATATCAACCATTCCCATTTTATTAAGTTGTATATAAATGGCCCACCCTGTACTAAAGCAGCTACCAGTGTCTCAAAACCACTTTTAATTGGTAAACTTTAACTGGTTTTTAATCAACAGTAACACTATATAAATTCAAAGTTATTATAATAGTTATACTTTCTTATTCATGAACATCAGGAAAGAAAAAGGTTAAAAAGACAATTGATTTGAAGACAGAAAATAAGGTTGTGTCTTCATACATTTAAACTTGAACTTATTCTTTAAAGACATGAAAGACTTAAGCAGACCTGACGACACATGTATTATGTGAATATAGCGAATAGTCTGGCTCTGACAGAGCACTCTAGGAATATTCAGAGAGTAAATATTTCTGCAATTTTGACATTGAAAAAATGGCTGATTCTCTGGGAATTGTACTACTCAGAAGATGGAAATACAACTCACCTGATTTATTCTCTTCTTTTACTCATCCTTGTCCTCGCTGTGTTTAATTCATTCCTCATTTCCTCCATGCAGGACATCAGTTTCACTAAAATCAAAAAAAAAAAAAAATGTAAAAAGCATGAAACCAAATGCCTTAAGAAAAAAATATTGCATGTCTGCACATTTTTTTACGTACATCCATTTTTTTTAACCAACATAGAATAGTTTGCCAGTGCAACTGAGATGTCAAAATTAGGATAAAATTAAGTCAATTTCATGCATTTCTTTATTCTGTTCTTTTTATATTTATCAAAGGACCTTTTACCATCAATTGAATACATTACATATTAATGCTTTTTACTAATGTTAATTGGAATAATATTTCACAAAATTACTATTTCATTGTCTTGGTGAGATTTCTTGCACAAAGGAAAAAATATTTTATTGGCCCAAACATTTGAATGGTAGTGTATAGTAGAATTATTTTATAGAATAATTCAACATTAAAACTTTAATCTTTAATCTACAGCTTATGATCTGTACTCTGATTATAATCAGTATTCTTAGCCTAAAAAAAGTATTTGCTCATGACAATAAAAGTAGGTTACAAATAAGATAGCAGTGAATAAGCCATAAGCAAGTTCTGGTGCATATTGTATCCCCTTCCCTTTGGAGACGTTTGCTATGCCCCTTCACACAAACCATTACAGTGATTTATATAACAATTTAATAATTTATGAGGCTCTCTGTGGGTATTAAGGACCTTATTATAAATATGTGTGACTTTATGCGCTTGAGTATGCTTACACTTTTACTAGTATAACTAAAATAAAATGTTAGGATTGATGTTATGATGTTTACATTTTCACATGCTCTGCGATCAGGCGTCGAAAGCAAAGGCATTTCACATTGACCTAAAGCTGTTCACACGGCTGAGTCCACCATGAATAAATTCACCTAGCTTTGAACATTTGAGCAATTTCAGTGGTTTGGTGCTCTATTTATTCATCTAGTATCCATGCGTGTGTTTGTGAGTACAGCAGAAGGCTGGCTGTGGTCTAGACTTGCACAGTGAGAAAATCAAAGCCACAAACTGACAGTTCAGCTTCCAAATGCTCTCGCCAGGGACAGAAGTGAGGGGTAAAAACATGAAAGAGAAAGTACACACCATCCAACTAGTGTGAACCTTTTATTTTATGCCTATCTGAGTCCCTCGAAAAACACTGTTCTTGAGTTCAAGTTCCAGACGGAGTACACGTGTAGCTTAAGCTTCTGGTACCAACTGAAGACATGATTTGATATTAGAAGGTACTTCTGGTCATCTGGTTGATTTTTTTGAGCAAAGATTACTTAGTATGTTTTACAAGAAAATACCACTTCAGTATTTCTGCCTATAAATTGTAACATTTAAAGGGGTTGTATAATGTTGCTAAAAGGAACATTATTTTTGCTGGTGTAATGCAATGTGTTTATGTGGTTTAAGTTTTAAAAAAAACACATCATTTTCCACCTACTGTACATTACTGTTTCTCCTCTAAGCCTTGCCTTCCTGAAAAAGGTTGATTTGTAAAAGCTCATTGTTCTAAAAAAAGTGAGGTGTTCTCTGATTGGTCAGCTATCCAGTGCATTGCGATTGGCTGAATACCTCAAGCATGTGAAATGTTATGACCCTTAATATAACGTGATGCCATTTCCCGGCGCTATGATGCAAAAACAATAAAAGCCATTTCAAATAAGGCATTTTTTGCATCCAGTGGGACATAATTACTGATTATGATGACTTAGTACTGTCTTTTTACATGTCACATTGCATTGCGCATCGTAAACATGACCATGTCTGCATTCATGATCAAAGAAACGGCAAACAACAAGCACTACAGTACACTGCTCAAAACTCGCGTTTGAATAGTAAGTAGCATGTTCTTTTAATAAAAAAACATAACTTACAGACTTTGAGTTAGAAGCACCTTGCAAAGTTGGAATTACCTAACTTTATAGTCTCCGTGCACAGCCAGCATAGCTCTGCAGGTTCAGGAATCAGCCCTCTGTAAATGCGCTGAACACAAATTTGGGTTGAACTGTTCTGGAACAGTGTTGTAAATACAACTTAACCACTGATTTCAAGTTGTGCCCTAATTGCACAATGTAGTTTAATTTTTAAAACAAAACAGCATCTCCAGAACATGGTGCCGACAACAACACTACGGTAAGACAGCTCTGCCTTTTTTCTTTACGTAAACATTTGGGTGTTACAAAAATAAATCCATATTGTGATGTAGAGAAGTGGGGGAGCGTTCAAATGAGCCATTTTTGAGGTGGGTGTGGACAAGTCATAACTTTGGTTTTAAAACTTTAGTCTTTGCAACTTTAGGGATCTTATATATGCAGAAATAGCTTGTAACACTCAAAAGAGGAAGGAAAACTCGCATCATTATGACCGTTTTAATTCAATTTGTTGCTTTCAATGTGTGCCATTTCTTTGTAATAATTAGTAACATTTATTGAAATTTAATCTCTAAGTGAAAATAGTTTCAAAGTAAATCCTACACCATATTTGTTTCTCTAGTTTCTTCATAGTATTCACCAATGAGTAATGTGTGAGATGGAAAACCCGGAGTGGAACTAAAGCAAAGCACAACGCACTCTGTCAATTCAGTCCTCTCACACCGTTTCAGCCCGTATATCACTTTTTTCACTGATGCTTTGGCTTCTTTAGCAAATAACTTTATCGTGGAAAAACAAAAAACTATAAAAATCAACAAAATATTTTATATCATCCTAGCTGGGATTATCTGGACATTGTTGTTAATGCTAAACACTGATCAGCCACAACATATCAAGTCAATAACATTGATTATATTGTTGTAGTGCATTGCGGTTTACAGTGTATGGGGCTGCATAACTGCAGACCTGTCTCAGAATGCTCACGAAGAAGTCTGTTCAGCGGAAAAAGCACCTACAATGTCGATGTGAGCATCAGAACTGGACCATGAAACAACGGGAGAAGGTTGCCTGATCTGATAAATCACGCTTTCTTTTAGATCAGGTGGATGGTCGGGTTTGTGTGTAATGTTTAACTAGGGAAAAGATAGCAGCAGGAAGGCAGGCCAGCATAGGAGATGTTATGCTCTAGGCAATGTTTTGCTGGGAAAACTTGGGTCCTGGCATTCATGTGGATGTCAATCAATCAATCAATCAATCACTTTTATTTATATATCACTTTTAACTATACAGATTGTAGGAAAGCACTGAACATTATCAAATAGGAGAACAGAGTGATGGTAATGTATAATGACAAGATTAAACTATTTATTTATCAAAAGCAGAGACGGTCTCTGTAATCAAAATGATGATAATCACTAGAAATCAGGTGTCCCCAACTAAGCAAGCCACAGGCAACAGCGGTAAGGAACCAAAACCCCATTCATGAGAGAATGGAGAAAAAAAAACCTTGGGAGGAACCAGCCTTAGTTGAGGCCAGCTCTCCTCTGGCCGAATACCCAGCACCTATGATGAAGATCATGTCTTTGTGCTGGTAAACCATCTGATCTGGATATGGACTGAGAAACACAATAAGAGAGAGACAGACTAATATTAGCGTAGATGCCATCCTTTTTACGGTGTAACGACGAGTACATTGTGTGTTAAGGGGTGTCAACTCTGTTAAAGGATTGTAATGCTGCATTAATTAATTCTTTATTTAATTAATAGATGTGTATTACTGTGTTAAGTCTAAGCCACAGTAAAGAGAAGTGTTTTTAATTTAATTTTTATACATAGATTTAAACCGAGTGTGCCTGCCTCCTGAACAGTATTAGGTAAATTCTTTTAAATTCACTTAATGTTACTTTAACACATCCCACCAACCTACAGATTGTTGCAGACCATTAACACCCATTCATAGCAGCAGCGTTTTCTGATGGCACTGGCTACTTCAGTGAGATAATGCATATATATATATATATATATATACACTATATCAAAATACCAAAAGTTTTCGCTCACCCATTCAAATGATCAGAATCAGGTGTGCTAATCACTTGGCCTGGCCCC
>JAUCNO010000548.1:9493440-9507741 GCA_032353835.1 Enteromius viviparus | reverse complement strand
TCCAATTCCATTCCAGGAAGTGAATTGGAATTTACCATTCATTCTCAATTCAATTCATGAATGGCCCCAACCCTGAACTCTACAGTAGTCAACATTCGAAGTGGATCAAAACTTTTCATCAAAGTTGTCCTAAGACAAGAATAGGCATTGTTTTTGATTTTAGGACAACTTCAATGAAAGGTTTTGATCCACTTCGAATGTTGACTACTGTATGTAATGTCTTGCCATTATTCTACAGTACATTGTATTTCCCCCCCATCTCATCACATTTAATTCAGAAAAAAATCAGATTTAGTAAAGAATGGTTTCTTTTGCACACTTTAATTTATTCCTCAGACAAAGCTTTGTATGGTATGACTCCAAAATAATGATTTTAAAATATTTTAATTTAAATATAGTATGGACTCCTTTTATAGATCTTGACAACTGCGTTTTTTGTCATTTCACGAAACAGACATGAGTGTGCGTTTACTCTTCTGTCCATACGAAGTTTTTATTAGTTATTCCTCATTTAGAGACAATATGTGGTGCCATAAAAATCCACTGTACTTGAATATCACAGATTAATTGTTTTAAACAAAACCCAGAAACTAAATGATCATGCTTTTCTCCTTTCCTTCAGGTTTAACTTGCAAACTTTACATCATTCCCTGTCAATTTATTCTTTTTAAAGTCACTCTCTAGCTGTGATTGATAGTATATGCGTTACGGTAGTGACAGGTCAGGGCTGTGAGGCTGACGGTGCCGAGTCATGCCAGAGAATTTCAAAGAAGGCTGCCTTGTAGTCACGTGTCTGTGTAAAATCACATTCATTAGCACCCAGTGAGTCCACTGAAGTGAACTGATGTCTGTTTACATTCCCTTACACACTATGCTCTACACACACACACACATCATAAATATAACCACTGGCTTGCTTAAAGGATGGAGTGTATGCTCAGTGATGCTGACAGCTGAAGATGAATAAAACACATACGAGCACACGAAAACATCTTTTATGCTCTAGACACAAAGCTCAGCAATTAACGTTAACCTCGTTCGTCATAATGAGAATACAGACAATTAATAGATTGTAACAGCAAAAGATAATCATGTCATTGTCATAAACCTACCATTGCAAATATACGCTTCAGTGCTCTCTGACATTTAAATGTCCCTGCAAATGTACACCATGTACAAATCTGGGGCGCTCACATCACCACGTGTTCTATGCTCTCCAGGCCACATCTCTAATAAAGACAATTCTATGTTTATTTACATTTGTTTTGTCAATCACTCTATTTCGGTTTGGTGGGTGGTTTCACCCACTGTGAGATCTCATTGGTCCAAAATTCTGCTCCATATAGCTGCATGTTCTGCATGAAATATGTTCTTGTTGTGTTAAGTCACTCAGCATTTTCAGCTTTACTGTAGCCTACATAATATTCTTGCTTGCATACTTGCACTTCAGGGGTGTCCAAAATCAGTCCTGGAGGGTCATTGGATAGCTCAAATTTTCAGTAATTTGTTCTAATCTAAAGTGTCCAAACCTCATTTCCATTCGTACAGATTGATTTCACGTTGCATTGCTTACATTGTTTTATGTAAACATAAAATCGCAGTGGATGCTTTTAATGTGCCATGTTAAAGTGAAAGACATTAAACTTTTAAAATAAGGTTTTAGCTATTTAGTTATTTGAAAAATACTGAAAAATATTGTTTTATTATTTTAACATTTGGTAACTCTACAGTATATTGTGAGGAGTTGTATATGTTACATAAACTTTTTATTATAATAACAATTACACAAAGATACATGCAAGTACACCAAATCAAAATCCTAACTCTAACCATATAGTAACTACATATAGTAAATTTTTCACTCACCCCCAAGCCATCCTAGATTTATAGAACTTGTATAGAACTTGTATCCAGGCTAATGTCGGTGGATGGAGGCCATGATTTTAAGGCTCTGTAAATCAGATCTATATTCAAGTACTGCATGTGAAAACTAGTAAAATATGTAAATATGAAACCATTCCTATTAAGAATGTATAATCTAAAAACACCTTTAAAACACTGGTGAAAAGTTACACTAATTACATGTCATGCATTATTAATTAAGCAAAAACTAGGTCTCCCAAAAACTTTTTTTGTTCTTATGGGATTCTTCAACCCCCAACCCACCCCTCAACATAAACCTCGTCCTCTTTCTTCTATATCATCTTCCATCACCTTTTACTTTCCGGTTCAAGAAAAGTACAAAAAACTTGATTCTAATTCACATCAGTGAGTTCTTGGACTCAGCATTCAAATCCTCACTTGTCCTTTATTCCACCTTTTCCAAATTCTCTTCCATCACTCTGAAATAAGAGACTGATGGCTGCTCAGATGGCCTCCCTTGGGCAGCAGAAGAGATCATCGAAGGAAAAACGGATCTGGGAAGGCTGAGAGAGGTTCCCCGGCTGCCAGTGTCATCACGGCTCTGAAGCTCAGCTGCAGGGCCCTACAGTACTCAATTGTATTTCTCAGTTTCTCAAAGGACTCTAAACTTCTGATTTGATACTGTGCTGAAAAGGATGACTAGTGCACGAATTTACCACCCCATAGGCATGAAGTACACACTTCTGATAAAGGGCTTGACATGATTTAAAGTGAACACTACAGTGTAAAGGCGCTTGAATGAGATCTGCCCTTAGGCAGGGGCTATACAGAGACTGAAGTACAGTAGGGGCTATCAGTGTAGCCGCAGGCTCTGTGAAGATGAGGAACAATTACAAGGCACAGGACTACACATACAGTTATGTTTACACTGTAAAAAGTTGCAAATAAAGAATAGGCCTACTGGAGTACATTTCAGTACTAATTACTATTTCTGTCCTTCTTACATTTTTCATGCTTAACTCAGTGTGGCCATTTCTTTGTAATTATTTGTTAAACGCGCTTGCAATGTCTGAGGGAAAATTGATTTTTAAGTCAATCCAATGCCTTTTTTTCCCCAATGAAAAGCAACATCCTTGAAAGCTTTCTTTTTCACATTAACACAAAGTATACAAATAAAAGACAATTTAAGGTGTTCATAAGATATATTTCATTTTCAGCAGATTTTCTGAAACTATGTTGGGTGTAGTTATTATAGAAATTATGTACTATTCTTGTATTCTGTTACACAGAGAGGTTGACACCAATTTGAAAATGCACAAAGGTAGAAAAACAATCTCTTTTGCGAGTTCAGTTTTTTATTCAGAGAGTCTCATTACTGTCATGTGCCACAGAGATGCACCAATCAGACATTCATTATTGATGACCATGCATGTAGGCAACTAGATAGATAGATAGATGGATAGATGGATAGATAGAGGAAATAAGGTGCATGGCTCTTGGGTTAACAATAAAATATTTAAAATATGAAACGTCTTTATTTCTCAGAGAACATCTCAGAGAACAAGTGTTGTGTGTGGCATGCATGAGTGTGTGTGTACACAAACACACAACCCCCGACGTTTTTCAGTATGACATTTAAGTCCTAGAGCATTCCATATAGCTAAACTGGCCGTCTATTACCACTCATACTAAATGAGAGTGGAAATATTTGATTAATGCTCAATGTGTTTTGCTGACAGATGAAGTGATGAGGAGAAAGAGTGTGACGGTCAGCCAGGCAGCTACAGATATGCAAGCAGCCTAATAATGAAGGATTTTCGGCAGTGTGGTCTATCATTCACAAATATATACACACACCGCTCTATGATTCGAATAAAATGACCGTTGAAAGTAAATGGGAACCTAATTTAAGTGAGCAGCCAACAGTCTTCATTAGGAAAATTACTTGGAGTAAATGTCTTAATAAAAGTGTAAAATTGCAAAATGGTGTGTGCAAGGGTTATGACATAAAATAGAGAATTGCTGGAAACACAGAAAAGTCAGCGGTGTTCCATTTGTGTTAACCTGTCACATTTATTTATTTACGTAATTTCTTCATTTTAATTTTTTCGATTAATGTAGATTCTACTGTATTAAATTTCTTCAAGAACCATCCATTCTGAAAACACATAACAGGCAATGAAACAAACTTAAACATAAAAACTTACTCAACCTTTTTTGTAAATCTCTTAATTAATACAAACCTTATGTTGCATATTTCGCTCTAATAATTTTCCTATTGTTACAAACATTGTTTTACAGTCAGTGTTACTATAAAATGTGTGTCAGTATAAAATGAAAAAAAAAAATTACAGAACACAAGCGGCTCAATGCACTTCACGTAAACCTTTCCGCGCGGCTGCCATGCCGTTACGCACTAAACGCAACACTACTTGACGTCATAATTGTCTGTTAATGAGTCTGATACAGTTAATGTAATAGAAACAGAGCGATTTCATTATTATGGCCTTTTTTGCCCGTGCACTTGCATTTAATGCGTGCGTAATAACTTATACGTCTCCACGTCTATATCTTCGCAGTCCAAAAGCGTAGACGCATAAAACACTTAAAAGTCAATTTGTTTAACACATTACACCTATAAGGTTCTTTCGTTCTACGTCTAAAATCCAACCGTGAGACTGGAACTCACAATCAACAGTTCACTGGCGCTTCTTATGGTCACTTGAGCGCGATCCAAATTCCCCGCAGCCGTAGGATCGATTGCAGTGACATGTTGAGAATTAAACCGCTTCCCACCAGATAAAACAGTGAGAGATGAGACACTAACACATAATGACACCACTGACATATGCTGTAATCTACGTACTGAAATCATCCTTGCAGTAGCCTGCGTCCAAACCAGTGCGCGAGCCAAGCAAAGCAGAGCACACACAGCGTCCAACAATTGCATGAAACTAAGCTGATAATTATGTGCATGTCCCTTACCTCGGGAGTTTCACGGCGCAGATAAACCAGTACTTTCTGGAGAACAGCCTGGTAAAATGATTAAATCCGTAACGGTGCAGGTTGCGTGGATCTCAGCGGCGGACTCTGATGGGGTCTCGCAGTGGGAACGGAATTAAAGCCCGGGTTGCGGTGGACAGGAGGTCCCCCTACTGCTGAGTCCTCTCACTACCGCGCGCGCTTCACCGTCTGCACACACAGTGCTGCTGCAGCATCAGCTACGCTGAGAAAAAAAAGCAGGAAAGCTATAAACTACGGAATGGATTTCTGTCTCAAACTACAGCGGAGCTTGAATGTCTACCGCGCTCGATAGTAATCACATATAGATATCTAAATGTCACTACAGAGTTTAGTTCCATCCCTTACACACCTGCCTCATTTTCAGGCAATCCTAAATTTGGGGTATGTTTTCAGGTGGATTTAATTAGGGATGGAGCTAAACTCCATAAACAGTACAGCGGCCCTCCAGGATCATAGTCAATGCAAATCTATGCAAAGGAATGTTACAAAGGAACTGGAAAATTGTTGGGGGGATGAGTATTGAAGTATTGGTAAAATAGTAAAATAACTAAAATGGTAAAGAAACCTGCACAGGAAACGAGTCTGAAACAGCTCCTTCTGCTATGATTCCAACTAAGCGCCGAAGTAAACCTATGGGTGAGGCTCGTTAGATGCTATAGAAAAATAATAAGGAAAAATACGCAGTAAACAGTTAAAGATTGCATTACAAACAAGTGTGTTCATAATTAGGATAATATAGGCTACATTAAAATAACATTATAGGACACATGCATTTACAATATCAAGCAGCAAAACGAACTGTTTAGTACAGCAAAAAAGAGCTGGACACGGATGAGACCGGAAGCTACACCCATAGAATTTACAAATGGCGGCACATTTTTGCATCAGCGTCATTATACCTTATGCTCCAATGCTAGGGGTAGGCACACTGAATTTAGTTCCAACTCTAATCAAACACACCTGAACAGGCTAATTATTGACTTTAGGATTAGAAAATGAGAACATAGGAATCACAAGAATGGTTATTTGTCTCTGCTAGAGCTATAAGTTCCACTTAATTTTTAATAACTTTCCCTTGCTAGCGGTGACGTCAGGTACATACCTGACGTAGGTGTATGTGTTTACCGCGCGTGCGCACGTCAATATTGCATTCAATTACTATATCTGCATTAACAGTAAGGATAGGTTTAGGTTTGTTTGAGGTGTAGACATAAATAAAACGGGTAGCATTTTCTGATATCAAATTGCCGTGTTATCGTGTTATACCATGCGTCACTTTGCGCATGCGCGGTAAACACATTTTTTTTTTTTATTCAACAATTGCACAATTTACAAGAATGTTAATCTCCATTGCAAAAAATTTCCAATATTGCAGGTGTTTCAACATAAGACTCATATCATCACATTTTGCCAGGGGAAGTATAACACACCGATTGACTCGGTGATGATTACGATGCAAGAGTGCCCACTACTGGCAGAACCCGTGTAATGGATTCAATTGGAGCGTCCTTGATCACGTTGGTCAACCACCCATTGGTTTGTTGATGCCGCATTCTCTATGCAGGAATGCTTGAGCTCTTTTAAATATTTGTAAAAAGGAATTAATATGTAATTTGGGGTGGAGGTAAATTAACTGCTATCTGTAGTGACAACTGTCATGTTGCATTGTGGTGTATGTAGCTACCTGACGTGTACTTCTGAAATTGGCTCGCTCTGTCATTCAAAACTGAGAAGCCAAGGTTCTGTCCATATAAACTTCCCTCTTCCACTTCATAAAGTGGAATGCACTTTAAAATGGCAGCAGGATTTGCCTAAAGGGAAGTGCTAGGCCTTAGGGGACGTTTGTGAGTGTGGGCCTAAAAGTGAAGCACAGCGTAAGAAGCTGATAAGTTGAATCAGGTGTGTTTGATTAGGGAATCATACTCTTATACAGGATTGTTTGATTTTTCTGCACTTACCGCATATTGCGAAGGCAAGCTCCGCCGTCTTAAACCTATAACCACACAGCAGAACAGCTGTAATGTGTGGTTTTTTATTTTAATTTGCAAATCAAACAGAGTGGCGTTTTAACTGTTGAAAGTCAGCTTCAAAATTACCTGCGCATCTGCAGGATATCGCTGATTTGAAGTATTGATGTAAAATTGATTGCACGCAGAGCTCAAAAATATGCACACAAGGGTTTCAGAAATCTAGTAATAACCGTTAAAATACGAAATATAACAGCCCAGACATTTGGCTGCTACTGTATGTATTTGTCCCTTTCACATTCTCTGTTGGACTTTCTTTTGCACACACACAGAGAAATGTGTGAGGCCACTTCATCATCATTATGAGTGTGTCAAGCTGGCTGGACAGGGTGGGTGTCGTGGTGGCCAGGCTGATTTAAGGGGCAACTGGGGACACAAAAAACATCTTTCCTGGGGGAGATGATTAATGAGCTTGCCTCATTTTAGAAAAAGGACAGAAAAGCCCAAAATTCACCCTGTCAAACATACCAAAAGATTTACTAAAAATATTGTAATGTGCAAAAAGAAAAAAAACCCAAAACATTAAAAGCAACACTGAAAATGTCTAATTTTGTAAATCATTGAGAACAAATGATCTAACAATGTCCAAAGAAAGTAAAGTCATCAACACTGAACATTATAAATAAAAACTAAACTACATGCTGATCTAACTTGCACGAATTTTATCAAATCAACTCACAATGTAAAAGTCAAAATAGTCAAATGCTGGTTGTTAGAGCAGGTCCCATTACAGGATGTTGGGCCACCCTCATGCTGCTGGGTGTTGCCCTTCTACAACCCTGTCCAGCTCTCCTTGTATAATGGCACATCTCCTAGTTCTCCTGCATGCTCTTGAACATGTGCCTGGAGTACTAGTGACCCTAGACCTGAGAAATAGTGAGATCTACCCCAACACAACAATATACTACAGGAAAAATCAGTCAGGAAGAATAGAGGGCTGTGGCGACCACTTGTGGCGGTTCTACATTGAATTGCGAGACCCCCTCTTAGCGCCATTATCTCAAAAAGTTGCATTCTGTTTTATAATGCACTTCAATACTGAGGTGCAGATAATTGTCACTTGCAATAAGTGGTATAAATATCAGAAGATGCTTTGTGCACTTGGCATAAATAGCCGCTGCCAAATAATAATGATCCCAAACCTTATTATCCATATGCAATTGTCAGATATGAAAATTATGTAGCAATAATGACTTGACTCCGTGAAGGCGGATAGTGTATGCCTTTATGCTTAATTTATTTTTTTTTTAAGATTAAATGTGTGATTTTTAAGAAATAATTTCAAAAACAGATTTGTATTCTTAATTGATTCCCAGTTATTGAAATGACTAGACTATTCATTGTATTTCATATATTAACATCTTGTGAAGTAAAAAGCTGCACGATTGTAATAAAGAAATGTATTATTAAAACATATGAAGATATCAACTGGAGCCGTTTGGATTACTTGTAGATTACTGTTATGTGTATGCTGTTTAAACTCATTCTGATGGCACCCATTCACTACAAAGGATCCATTTGTGAGCAAGTGATGCAATACTGAATTTATCTAGATCTGTTCTGATGGAGAAACAAACTCATCTACATTTTGGATAGCCTGAATGCCGGTGGGTAAATGTTTAGCAAATGTTAGTTTTTGGGTGAACTGTTTCTATGTAAGCCCTCTTTGGCAAGAACCCAGAACAATGATTTAATAACAAATATGAAGCTTGCAAAGCCTGGCAGTGATGTACTGCAAATATCTTTTTTTTTTTCAAGCAAAAAAATGTCTTTAAATATGCTTTCTCTTGTGTAACGAAGCTGAAGGCAAACGTAATGTCCTTGAGCAAAGCAGCAAACAGAAAAATTAAGAGGGACTGTATAATGTCTAATAGCACTGATTGGACATGGTGCATTTTAAATATTAGGACTGACAGGTGAGTGGCCATCCTGTTAATGAGAGGCAGCAGCTCAATAACAGACCTTCTCCTTGGTCTGTTCTCCATAGAGACAACCATTGTGTCTTTGTTGAATGTGTGTGTGCAGTGTGCAATATATCCTCCTCATTATGTCTGTAATTGCTTTAACTGTGTGACCAACAGATGATGAATCCATTCATCTGCCTGTCCACTTGAGGTCATTTTAATCTGACATTCGGCCACTTGTCAGTCAGTAACTTTTTATGGGAGATGCTAAAGATTGTATTTTGTTAAATATTATATTAGATATGTAATGTTTGATACTCAACCGGTGGAGTTAGTGTTATGCTTTAGGGAATGTTGTGGGGAAGTGGCCTTTTTCAAGTGAATTTAAATGATCTGCTGCTAATTTTGGTGCCAGATACCACAGGACTTAATGACTTAGACTTTAGAGAACCAAAGCATTAATTCATAGTTTAAGTAAATTAGTTAACACTTTGCTGTTTTATTTTATAGACAGTATGTTCGCCATATAAATCCACTTGTTTTTCATTCATATAGTTAAGTACAAAGGCAGCCAATGAGGAACTGTTCTCTGTGACTATAGAGGGCGCTGTTGTATTTGTTATTGGCTCCTCAGAATTAATTTTGGACCATGATGCCTGGTTGATTTCCAGAAATTATTAGTTTTAGACACAATATCAATGACAGGTTGACTCCTTGATGCTTAGGTTGAAACTCTCTGAAAGCCTCTGGGTTTTCACCCAAAATATCTTAAATTGTGTTCTGAGGAAGAACGAATAAGCTTTTACGGGTTTGGAACGACACAACATTTTCGGGTGGAGTTAAATAAATTAAAATTTTGATAAAGGAAATCCACGACAGCTGCAAATTGCACATCTATTATCAGATTAAAAAAATGAAAAGGAAACGCCGACTAGATCAACAGCCTATACTAATGGTATACTTTACACTTAGTTCACCTAAAACAAAACTTCTGTCATTATTTATTCACCGTTAAGTTGAACACAAAGAAAGATATTTTAAAGAATGTGGCTAACCAAACATTTGCTGGCCTTATTGACTTCCATTGTAATAGAAAGTGTTAATTCTTCGTGAACTGTACCTTTAACAAATTCGTGGACCGCTTTATTAATGACTTTCATTTTGATAGACCCTTTTTTTTTTTTATAAATAAAATGTTGAATCCAAACACAGCCAAACGAGCTTAGATAAATAAGTAAAAAATAATGCCATCTAGTGGCTTTCAACTTTTTAAAAATATTTTTTTTTGCAAATTACATTATAACAGCAAATTGTGTTTACAGTTATTACTTTTATTTATATCTAAATATGTACAAATGCAGTAATACTTTAAATTACATTAAATGAAGATCCAATATTACCTCTTGATTTATAGCATTTATTTACAAGTGCATAAACACCATACCTGAAATTGTTTAGTTTTTTTTCGGGCAGATTATGAAGCATTACTACAGAAACCTGATATTTAATCATGTCAAGATGCATTGTGAAGTGTATGTAAATTATAAGAAAATAGCCTTTTTAATAATTACTGGAATGTATTGTAAAATGATGTGATTTTTATCAAAATAATCTTCCAAACAGTCCCCTTTTTTTCTCTTCTCTTAATATCCTCAAGGTTATTTTGCTTTCTCAATCATGAAAGCCAAATGTCTTGAAGATGTGAATGTAGATTTTAATGCTGTCTCTATTCATTTCTACAATCACTGATAACACTCTTCTACAAGTCTCAACTTCTCTTCCTTTAGTTTAATCATTCCGCACTCTGTTTCTCCAAACTCCTTTTCATATTTCTTTTTCAGATCCTCTTTTGTTCTTTTGACCCTTCTTGTCATAATCTCATAATTTTGTCTTCTTTTATGTTTAGTGGGGTCACACTTCCAGTGCAGACTGGTGACTTTCCTTTCATCACACTACTGTGCCAATAACATCGAGTCAATAACACTAATACACACTAAAACTGCTGACAGAGTGGTTTAATGAACATGAAAGTTGAGTGTCTCCCATGGCTCGAGTTACCTGATCTGAGTATTATTAAGCCGCTTAGCATATTTTGGAGTAACCCATCAGGAAACGTTTTCCTCCACATTTTTAGATTTGTAAAAAACTTCAATTTTCAGGCTAAATATAAATGACCTAAAAGATAAGTTAACTTCATTGTTTACATTTCCTCAGCTGATGTTATTGGAGCGAAAGAGAGATTTCTACATATTCTTAACCTAAATCAAAAACAGCTGAAACTCTGCATATTTTACATTTATATTCTTGCATCCTTGATTTATACAGTTGTGTGTTTACTGTAATCAGAGTATGGCAGAAGTTGCTTATCAGTTTCCCTCTTGATTACAAAAAAATCTTATATATGAAAATGATCATACCTCAGCAGAATAATATCATGCTGAAAACCAGAAAAGAAACATGATTAAGCAAGTTATGTCTCCTGGAATGTAAAAAAATATAATAATGCTTTATTCAAAGATAGGCTATATATAAATTTCAGTCTAATCAGCTTCTCGATTAACTATTATTGAAATATTTAGGAGCAGTTCTAAAGTGAAAGAAATTCCTTGTACATTTTGCAAATTAGCAATGCTTTTCTCACAACTCATTATTGTCGAAATATAAAAAAATTAATTTTAATTCATATAGGGCAGATATGTATTTAACATGTCCAATCATGCATTACACAAAAACATACACTGGGGGTAGAATTTTGCAAAAGCATTCCATAAAAGATGCAGATACAAATGAAAGACTCATTTTCAAATGTTCCAGTTTTTAATAAAACAGTTATCTTTTTTTTTTTTTTTAACAGTTGTAAGGCATCATGCATGAAAAAGGCATACAAAAGCATATGTACCTCCTTCCTAAATAAAAGACTGAATTACGTTGTGCAGATTAAAAATATAATTCTTTACAAATATATGGAAGAGCTGACAGTCAATCCAAATAAAAGGATCTTATAATGGCGAAACACAACCTGCTCCCACAGTATTTCATTGTAAACATGAATTCAGCCAAAAAAAGAAACATTAGTTCATGCTTTGACATTAAGGAGGTTTATCAGAAAGCATGCAACCGATTTATAATATGATTTTCACAATGTCAACATTCCTTAAACACAGAGAGAGTGACACTCCATTCAATAATAATAGTTAAGATTGTAAAGAAATATGATATGGCTACTAACAGACAGACGGAATGAAGAGTCATGAAGATCCTGTCCCTGTGTCGTCCTGTAGAGGGTAGTGTTGACTAGTCTCTGTTACAGACCGCATCAGGAGGGACATATGATGTTTGGCACGGGAGAGTGCAGGCGTGCTTGTTTTGTGCTATACCACGTTGAAGACCATTGAGAGATACTGCTCGTATGACACCTGGATCCAGCCGTCCTGATCTGTGTCATACCGCCGAAACACGTCAGTTAACCTCTGTTCAAAAACAAATATACATGATCGGTATTACTTCATAATGATGAACCATTCCAAACCCATAGACACTATTTGGGTCAAGCTTCTTATATCTATTTAGAATGTATATTTCACATATGATTAATGTCTATATGAGTCAAGAGCAATTTATTGCGAACCTTAGGAAGTCCAGTTATAACCTTATAAGGAACAGGCCAATATTTAGGTTTATTCAGTGAAAATCTTCACCTCCAGTAAACTGAATCTTTGTAACTGGATCACTAAATCAGTGAGCTGAATCCAAGAACCAGTATAGATTGGTTTAACTTGATTCATGGATTCAAGTTAATTTTACCCCAAAACACTTTTTTAGTTATGATCAAAAGCTATTTCAGTTGCTAGTAAAAATATAGTAAGTAACAAATGTGTGTTTCTGGGTACAGGTTACAAATCATTTAGAACTTAGGGCTGTGCACAAACACACCGTTTCTGCGTGAGAGGAGCGTGCATTTGTTTTGGCACTTTATAGGCTTTAAAAACACTTTGAAAGTATGCTCATAAACACTGGAACACTTAAAAACCTAAACAGCTGGAAAAAATGCATGTGTAACAGTATATTGGATCTGGACTTCGGTGGGAAAGCTGTTTTTGAAAGGAGTCGTTTTTAAAATAAGTCCCAAGCCATTGCCACTCCCTTGTTGCTCTTTTCGCATTGATCTGAATGAAAATGCAAATTCATTCTGTGCCACTAGGTGCCACTTTTGGAGTGATAAAATAGCTGTTTTATCAGGCATGATGAAATGAGACCAATCGACCTATCACTGCAGATTAGTGTCACGAAAACAACTTGCAAATCGTTTGGGAGTCGTAAGGCAATAAGGGAAAAATAAATGCACATCATAGTGTTTTTTGACCTTACCTGCAGGTCAACCTGTTAGGAACTCTCAAAACCAAAATATGAACATTTCATAACCCATTATAGGGACACTTTAAGGTCACAAATGGAAACATTAAATACAGGTGTAAATGGGTCTAAAAGACTGCCTACTTGTCTACCATGTGAGCATGTTTTGATAAAGCGCACAATTTGTTCCAGCTTTGCTATGTTGTGCCAAAAATAAAAAAAAAAGATTAGAAATTTATCGTTTGTATCTTTTCAATTTGCTTCCTCTTCCCTCGCACGTAAGCAGCGTAATGGTTTCATTTGTTCAGCTGTATTTGTGTGCCACATTTGGTGAAAGTGATGTAGAGTATTACAAAACAAAAGGGGAGGGTCTAGATCAGAGATTTCTAACCCAGCTCCTAGAGAGCTACCGTCCTGCTAACTTCAGTTCCAATGCTGCTCCAACACACCTGCTGGTAAAAATCAAGTAACCGTTAACAGCTTGATTAGCTGGTTCAGGTGTGTTTGATTGTGGTTGGAGCTGAAATCTGCAGGATGGTAACTTTCCAGGAGCAAGGTTAGAAATCCGTGGTCTAGATAAACATGATTAGTGAACGGGCTCCAACTTCCGACTGGGAAAGGAAAATTCTTGGAACAAAATGAACACTAGACCGAAGGCTGAATACAGAGCTACATTTTTCCCCCCCATATATTTTGCCAGTTTTTTTGACCATTGTATAAATTAAATAGCCAAAATGACAGAATAACCATTTAAAAATATTTACTTAACACTAAACATTAAAAAGAAAACGCTGAAAACAAAAATTTATTTTTTCTGTACAAATAAATGCTTTGCTGCAGAAAAGGATTCTTTCGAAACATTAGAAAACATTACAGATCCCAATTTGAACATGTATGAGTGTTATGATAGATGTATTAATAGAGCAGTTGCAATTATTCTACATGTTATCATTATTATAGACAGCAACTTGTCTTTTGAAAGTCATATTTCTAATGTTACAAAAACAGCATTCTTCCATCTTAGAAACATTGCAAAGCTACGAAACATGTTATCTGTTTCTGATGCAGAAAAGCTAGTTCATGCATTCATGACCTCTAGACTGGACTATTGTAATGCACTGTTAGGTGGT
>JAUCNO010000548.1:9477594-9493340 GCA_032353835.1 Enteromius viviparus | reverse complement strand
ATATATATATAATATTTTTTTTTATTATTTTAATTCTCTACATATCCTTTTTTTATGATTTTAGTAACAGATAATTTCTGAATACCTGTGTCATTACTGGGGGAGGGGTCAGCCATGTGGTCTTGTCCAGGACCGTCTTTGGTAAGTTGGCTTTGAGTCTAGTAAGGTAGCTTTGTCTAACAAAGGCCAGGTATTCAGAGTTGTCAGTAGGTTTTAGCTCTCGACGTGTGATGTAACCCTTTATAAACCTGCAAGGATAAAATCATGTCATCTCATCCCTTAAAATTATATTTTACCCCCAGTCATAAATAAAGGAGTGAACTATCCCTTTAAGTGAAAGGGCATACACCTGGGGCCTGTTCCATAAAACAAGTTTACCAAATAAGCCAGGCTTATTTCAGTTAGTCTGACTTATTGCAAGTTAATTTGTATTAAAATAAGTCAGACTACCTGCCATAAGCCTGGCTTATTTGGTAAACTTGTTTTATGGAACCGGCCCCTGGTCAGTATAATATGTTGATATAAAAAATAAATAAATAAAAGAATTAGCTAATATTACTGTTTAATGATTTTGACAGCCCAGGCTCTGCGCTCTCTCTCTTTGCGTGCCTGCACGCCTCTCCAGCACGTCTCAATTTTTGTAGCTAAAAAAAAAAAAAGACAAAATCACAGAAAAATGCAAGAGTGCTTATACAGTGGGTACGAAATGTATTCAGACTCCCTTACCTTTTTCACTCTTTGTTAAAATCATTTAAGTTCTTTTCTTTCCCTCATTAATGTACACAAAGCACCCCATATTGACAGAAAAACACAGAATTGTTGACATTTGATGATTTATTAAAAAAGTAAAACTGAAATATCACATGAAATAACGAAGGAGTGGCTTCACAACAGCTTCGTGACTGTTCTTGAATGGCCCAGCCAGAGCCCTGACAAAACCCAATTGAGCATCTCTGGAGAGACCTAAAAATAGCTGTCCACCAACGTTTACCATCCAACCTGACAGAACTGGAGAGGATCTGCAAGGAGGAATGGAAGAGGATCCCCAGGTGTGAAAAACTTGTTGCAACTTTCCCAAAAAGACTCATGGTTGTATTCGATCAAAAGGGTGCTTCTACTAAATACTGAGCAAAGGGTCTGAATACTTACGACTTTCTTTTTTTAATAAATCTGCAAAAATGTCAACAATTCTGTGTTTTTCTGTCAATATGTGGTGCTGTGTGCACATTAATGAGGAAAAAAATGAACTTAAATGGTTTTAGCAAATGGCTGCAATATAACAAAGAGTGAAAAATTTTAGGGGGTCTGAATACTTTCTGTTCCCACTGCATGCATATCTTACTCTAAAATCTATGCTATAAAAATTGTGGTGGTAAAAAAGGTGATTAAACCTAAACATTGATCGCTCACTTATAATATAATAATATATTCAATAAATGTCCTGAATCAACCTTAAAACAACAGCCTTGATGTACAGTTACCCATAACTACAACACTAGCAGACTCTCACAACTTGAAATTTTTATATTTTCAAGAATAACATTTCCAAAAATGTCTAAACATCTGTTTGGAACAGTGGGCTATAACTTATCAGTTGTAATGTTCTCTTTCAGACTGCAAAAGAATAATGTATCTGATTACATAAGATTTTTCATTCTCAAACGTTCAGCACTTACTTTGCGCTTCACTGAACTTGCCGAGCGTGAAAAGAACCAGGAGAACGAGAACAGCAGAAGATCCTTTAGGCCTCAACTCCATTTTTCTTGTTAGGTGATGGATCAATAAAGATGATAAATTTTGAAGACGAATCCCTTTGTTCCGACTGAATCAAATTCCCATCAAGCAGTTGTGAGCGATAGCTAATGTGAGAGACAGACTTCAAGCTTAACCTTTGAGATGGACGCTTATCTCGGATTTATTGGCTATAAAGATGAGCACAGGTGGACTTTTGCCTCATAGACAAGAACACAGCTGCTTTACATGTGCATGTACATCTCATAAAACATGATCACAATGAAGAACGATGTATACAAAACAATATTTTTTTGTTGATTAGCAACAGTGTTGTTCCCAAAATATGTTAGGCTATAATTTAGGCCATCTTTAAGTATGAGGCAGACATCGTAAAATGTACAAATTGTGTTTTAGCTCTGAACAAAAAGTAAGCTTTATATATAAATATACCAATAACGCGCTCTATAGAAGCAAATTAAAGTGCTTATTTGACTTTATTACTGAAATAAACTAGCTAGAAAAGGATAACAAAAGCATAAATACATTTTTCAGTCTTTTTTACACGCTATAACGTTAGCTCGTCATAAGTGGGCGTTGTTTCATTTACGGTAATCGGTACGGTAAGCAATCTTATCTGGCTCTCATATACTGTAATACGTTATTATCTTGTTATATTGTTGCACATAACTGATGAAAGATGCGACAAAGACATTACTGCTAAACCTACCAAATGCAGTTTATTTATAAACAGCATTAGCATGACGAACGTCATAGCAAACAACTTTTTTTACAATGAGAAACATATGTGGATATTAAACCAAATAAAACTTTTTTATACTCATAATTTGCTCATAATAAAAGTTCTGTTGAGGTAATACAGTAGCTATAGGTTTACTGGTATTCAGTGACTTGTACCAGTACAGAATATTATCTTAATACATTTAAAGATTAGTCATATTCATTAAAAAAATAATAATAATTTGAACTTTATACTAATAAATTTTTCCTATGTACCCACTCGCATATCTTTTTACATATCTTTAACACAACAGTTACTGTACTGTGATTATTTTTCCCCATTTTGGGCATATTTTAATAACTTATTATCAGATTTATTGCTTTTAAATTAACAAAAGGACATGAGTTTATACATATAATAATATAATTATTTAATAAATGTATGTGATATTTAATAGATAACTTAATCAGTTGCAGCAGATTTAGTTCCCATCCTGCCTAATCAATAGTTAATTTTCATTATCTTTTTACATTTTTTACTTAGTACATAAGTGTTGTATTGAAGGAAATAGTCTGAAATGAAACAAGTTTACAGTACTTTATGCTTGATAGTATCTGTCCCTAACAGGGTGGACATTTTTAGTCCTCTATTCCATAGATTTTGTTTCATAAATGTTTACATGTATCTGCCGAAGCATGACCAAAATCTCCTTCTCATGATTACTCAAAACATTATTTTAAAAATAGTTTAATTTTCTACAATTTATGTCCAAAAGGTGCCAAAAACTGGATATCACTTTGAATACCATATACATGTTGTGTTCATAATAATTCTACTCTTATGCTATTTTTGTACCATGTCTGCATACCACGCCTGTTTATTTTGACCTCATATAATCTACAACAGTCTGTGATTGGTTGTATGTTAATAATGATCTTTTTTTCTAATGACCATTATAAATACTCATGAACTTATTGTCAAGTGTTAAATTCATAAACCAGCATGTGCCTTTGAGGAGCTAAATGCGTGGATTCATAAACAAGACAAGACACTGTTCTCAAATCCAGAGTTTAATTTGCATCTGAAATGTTATTGACAGCAACTGAATCTGCAGTTTTATGAGACACGTTTGGAGGATTAAAAAGTCACGATTTATTCAAATATATACAAACAGTTTGTCTCAAACATGTTAAAACTGATTCGGGCATTGTGAAGTCATTTTCTTCAAGTGTCTTCGACGTGAAGCTGGTCTTCACTGATACACGTTTGGACATGAATACTGTTTCATCAGGGAAATTAATCTTTCTGTATCTCCACCAACACCGCTGCAAACACACAGAGCATGACATGTCATTCAAGCCAGAATATATAGCTTGTGAGGACAAGTACAATAACCATTTCCCTTATATTATTAAAGTAATGTGCCTGATAAAATTTGATTACTTTTCTAAATTTCTACTCTTTTTATTAAAAATAAAAAGGTACTAAAGCTGTCACTGGGTGTTCTAAAGGTACATGTTTGTACCTAAAGGGTCCATTTTGGTACCTTAAAGGTACTTACAGTAAAGTGTACATATTTGAACCTAATAGGTAAAAAAAGTGTACCTTTTGAAAAGGCACCGCCCCAGCGACAGCTTTTGTACTATTATATCTGAGAGTATAACAAAGTAATCTGTTTACTATCAAAAGCAACCCTATACACTACATACAATAACTAACAATTACCAATTGCTCAGAGAATGCTATACTTGAAACTTTCCCATCAAATATTCATAATGTTAATCAAATGATGCTTTTGAGAGATTTATTTAGGAAGAGCATTACGTGGCTTTACCTGTTCTTGCTGCTTTGCATGCGTTTCAGGAAGGTGCACATGGATGTGATTTTAGCCTTGGATTTGAGGAGTTCAGCATATCTGTTTGTGAACTCGATGTCGCCCAGCTGCCTCGTCTGAAGCCCTGATCTCCTGGAGATATGGATTAGATGTCAAGGTGTTGATTTAAATGACTTGAGTAATCAAAGTATGGGAGATTTGTCCAGAAAAAAGTAGATACTACAGGAAACTTGCTGAGAAGAGCCAGTGTTCTCCACAAGGGGGCAGCCTGCACTTAAATAAGCATGGATCCAACAGGATCACAAAAGTGAGTTGTTTATTAACAATAAAAGTTTTACGAGACTCACCCATCTCGTTCATCAGAAAGCATATCTGCATCATTCCTGGTAAATAACATCTTTCTAGGTGGAAAGATGTCCATTGTTGAGATGCTGTCCTCTTCTCCGAGATACCTGTGGTGATGAGGGACAAAATATAAGTATGTGATACATCAGCTGTGAAACTGTGGAGAAAAAGTGTATTTGGTATGCAAGCTCCAGGGGAAAAAAACAACATGAGCTAAGAAAATTGAAACTCTTATCACCTCCAGACAGAACTGGAGAAAGTTTATAGAAGAAACACAGATGCACAGAAGAAAATCAAGCAAGGACAAAGAGATAAAGATCTAGTAAGATTTGACAGGTTTAAAACCACAAGACTACTTTTTATTTCAGAAAGAGCTCAGAAGATCAGATCGAGGTTGAAAATTCAATTAATTTTTGAGGTTGAATGTGACCCGACCTGCCCAGAACTGGAAGGCTGTTCGCGCACTGGATAAGAAATATCGCAAGGATGGACACTTGCGTCAGGCTTGTGAGAAGAGACATTTCCACACCTTAAAAGATGAAAATGAGAACTTTTAGTGGTGAAAGACAAACCAGTTTTCAATGCAATCAACTGTGCTCTTTAAGAAACTTCACTCACCCTCGGTTTGATGTTCTTGTAGCGCTCTAGCAGTTGTCCAACGCTTCTTGTCTGTTTTTTATCCCAAGCCTTTTTGTACTCCCAAAGTCATTGATCACGCATCGTCAGCGTGATGTAATAAAGTCCTAAGCTGAATGAGTTTTATTGGCCTGACTATTTGCTTTTTTGTTAGTTATTTGCCAATTGTTCCTTACACTTGATGTGACGACCACACATGTGCACTCATGCTAATAAAGACAAACATGACTAATAGTGGTGACTTCCTTCATTGATGGTAAACCAGTTGAGGGGCCCAAGGAATTGGTTTACTTACTTGTTTGAATTGTTGAGATTGCTAATAAAATCAATGAGGAAGGAAGCATTAAGTGACAGAGAAAAGAGATTATGAATGGACATACAAACACACACACGCTTTAGAGAATGAATGACAGTAAAGATCTTGATTATGGTTACTGTGAACTGCTCAGTAACTAAAAACAAAGTTTTTTCAACACAAACACATAACACATCATCCACCACCCTGTGCTACAGTTATACATCATGTAATATTACTTGAAGCAAGTGAATGATGATTTCTATGATTTCACCTGACAGATGGTACAACCGGACCCGGAAGGAGCTGTCTAGAAACCAGTATATCATAGAGATCTAGCAACCACATAGCAACAGACTACAAAAAGACTCAGAACACTTACTGTAGTCTCCAAAATGGAAGATGCATAAAACATTCTGAATATCATAGTAATCTCATTACAGTTTTTGGTGCAAAATCATTTTTGCACTAATAACAGAACCTTCATGACATTTTTCAAAACTCAAAACAGTCATTATTTGTAACACAGGCTGTACAGTGTTCAAAACTTTGCATATTGCGTTCATATATTTAGAGAAGCATTTCACTGTAAAAAAATGACCGTGATTTTAACGGTAAAAACTGTGAAAATGCTAAAAACCCGTTAAATGGTTAATGGTAAATTACTGTTAAATTTACAGGGAAACACCATAAACTGACATTCCCAGAATTCCCTGCATTGCATTTAAAAAAATTTTATTTGATGTTTTGAAATAACTATGTTTCTACTTAGTTTTTTGTATCAGTTATGTTTATTAGGGTTGTATGTTACATGTAATGTTGTTAAATGAATGTTTATTGCACATTTCAGTTCAATTATTCTTACCATGAAGGTGTTTAGTGTTTGTGTGAATGACACTGAGAACTTTCTATATATGCTACTGTTAAATGCTACTTGTGATGAGCTTTGATTCATCATATGAGTTTTTTCATCACTACCTACATTTGGTAGTTTTCATTGTATTTCAGGTACAAAATAGATTTCACTACCTACATAAGTTGGTATATTAATATCAGTTATTATAGTTTATTATTAGAAACTGTACATTTTGCATAAAACAAAAAATATTGTTACTGTATTATGTTTTATTCCGGTAACCACTGCTGCCGTAAATTTTACAGATTTTTTTTTTAAGTGTATAGAAGAATAAAACATCACCAGCATGCACTCATTGCCAACATTGGCAATTGGAGTTTTTATGGAGTAGTGAAAAAAAAGTAAATAGAATAAGTTGTATGATTTTGAGGTAAGCAGTTTTAATGCCGTGATGCATTTTTATTAGCTGGTCAGGGTTTAGCAGCAAGCCCACTGTGTGATGATCATGCTGAATTTCTGAGACTGTCAGAAAACTATTATAGGCTTTCTTTGATTGCAAGATTCTGACAACAACATAGAACCACTGATTAAGGGCCACGATCACAGAAATCTGCACGATTGTTTGACAATGCCACTCTTTTGTCTGAGACAGCTGGAAATTGTTCAATGTGTTTTAGGCGTATTCAAACACCTCACACACTTAAATAAAACCACTTTGTTGAATCAGAATAAGACTTGAAATAATGAGCTTTGATTCAGCTGGCTGATGAACACCCCCCCCCAACTAAACTAAACTAATAAAAAGTACAATCAATAATAATACATATAAAAATACTACTATTTAAAACATTATTAATAATTAATTGATAAACATTAACTTCCACATAATGAATGTTATTATTGGTCAGGGTTAAAACCCAACAACACAGTTGCATCTCTCAATCCACCAGGAATGAATAGTTCCCCCCAAAATGAAAATTACCCCATATTTTACATGTTTCTTATTTTTGTTACAAAAAAACATCAATCTGTTTCAGAAGACGTGTTAACACCCCAGAGGCGTATAGATTAGTTTTACGACGGAAATATATTCAATTTATGGAGCTTCAAAATAATGGCCACCATCAAACAGCATACCAAGCTTGGAAGAGCCAGGATACATTTTAAAAAAATCTAACTGTGTTCGTCTGAAAGAAGGAATTCATATAGACCTAGGATGGCTTGGGGGTGAGTAAAATATGGGGCTATTTTCTATAAGATTAGTGACTAACATTATTACATCATCAGTAACTTTGCTGATTCAAATAGTTACTAATATTATGAAAAATTAAGAAAATCTTTTAAGTTCTTCATTGACCCCCGGCAGCACCATTTTCTAGCCCCAAGGAAAAACCCTGGATTTATATTCTAAACCTGCTGCAATGGATCATATTAAGAGACATCTAGAATCATGCCTCTACTGAGATTTACGTCAGATTTCATTATGAAAGAGACACAGCAGTAACTATTGATTCATGAGTCACTGAAGTTAATCTCAGGGCACAGCCCTGTATATGTGGTTCTGCACCTGAACACTAGATGCCACTGCTGCAGTTTGGAAACAAGAAATGGGATTCTCAAAGGGATAGAGACTGTAGGCAGCTTGAGCTGCTCTTCTGGTAAACAACACACTCTTATGTACTGAATTTTGACTAAAGTGTATTCCATAATCTTTCAACAAATAGGTAATCACTTCAAAGTTTGTTTACAATGTTTTCTTAAATCCAGCCGTATAAAATATAACTACTGTAGTTAAGAAAAAAATCAAAATCACTCTCTAATGTAAGATGTAAGATGATCTAACTAAGAATGTCTCAGTCTATATGACTCAGAAGGAGAATAAATAAAAAAGAAGCTAATATTGCTTTGTTTACATTGAGACTTGATGTTAGAAGAACGCCTACGTCTCTACAGAAGACACCAATGATTTACCTCAAGAAAAGCACTGAACCGAAACTCACCCATAAAAGAGAGCTTGAGAATAAAAACAGATAAAATCTCACTTTCTGGCCAGAGTCACGGACAGAGAGACCTTTGAACGAATGTTTTTGTCAGAGCTCTGTCTGAGTTACATCGGCGTTAATATCTTGCTCAATTAAAATGCCTGCTGCGATTAGCAGGATCTCTTAAAAGGCACTTTGAGCCAAAACGGTATTAACAGGCTCATTGATTCCTGGCATAACCATCTTTCAGTCGGCTCATCAGCACCGGTAATCACGCAACTCAGGCCATTTCAAACTACATGGCCGCCAGTGACCCTTGACCAGCTGGTTAATCCATCATTGACATTTAAAACAAAAATGCTATCTTCAGGTACAGCGGTCCTGGAGGAAGTAGGGCAGGAAAGGGGACCTCAAGCGACTGGCCAGGCTCCAGAAACATGAAGATGAAAAGAAGCTGATAATAGACATCATCACTGTTCATTATCACTCTATGGGATTAGTACGTTTTGGTGTCTAATTCTGTCACTGCTCACTCTAATGTTGGTCCAAACCCACAACTTTCTGTCTCATGAGGAAAACTAAAACTTGTAGGCACCATTTTGTTACAAAAAGGACACAAATGTCTTAGAGTGAGGAAAAGGTCAAAATTCATATTTAACTTGATATGAAGCCTAGATTTCCCTGGGCATTCATAGAAATGTTCTGTAGCAATTTTAGAACCAGCTGTTTTGAGTCAGACCTTTTCAATGAATCAGTTGAATCAGTTCACAAAACTAGTGTAAATGATTCATGAACTAATTTAAGTTCACCTTTATGGTACTTCTGCATCTTTTTTCAAAATTGATTTAAGAGAAAATCTTAAGAATTTATATTTACGAATTCTGTAGATGAATGTAAGTCCTATGGTTTTGTAGGTCTACATGGCATTAACAAACCATGGTGCACTTTTTAGCGAGACACAAAATATGTACCAATAAGTACATATCATTGCAGTTTCCAAAGGAAATGAACACTGCAGGCAGTAAAACTGTGACACCTTTTATTCCTTTTCACACACATTTACAGAGTTTCGATTAATAAAGATTCATTTTTTCACAATTAGCCTATATTAAGAATATCATGTTATGACGGCAAAACAATAATTACATGATGGGAGATTTCAAAACTGAGGCTTTTGAGTTTAGCATTGCACATATCCAGCTTCATATCTATGAGTTTTCATAGACGGTTTGTTCAGTAGCTCACAGAGTACAAGATGTACTTGAGAAAATCCTGCATACAGTAGTTACATTTTGACAAAACAGTTCAAATCTGTGGAAAAGGAAGTTGCAATGCCACAGCTGCATCAACAAATGTGTTTTTATATCAGTTTTGCATTTGTTAACACTATCGGGTGGGTTTAGGGTTGGATTTGGTGTAAGGCATATTTCCAACACGTTATGTGCAGTAAAGCATGTGAAGACGCTTTTGGACAAAAAGTGCACCGACGTACATATATTAATAAGACCAGGTTGCATGAGATTGAGTATACAATGACAGACTTATTTCATTTTCATTGTAAATCAATTTCTTTATTATGATTTGTGTATGTAGGCGGTAATTTAGCATTGTTTCATGGTTAATCTGATCAATAATTACAAAAAAAAAACTTTTTTAATTCACTTACTACATCTAAAGCATTTTTGATCAATGTATGTTTTATTCAGATTTTGGTTTGTGCCTGGGGCTAGAATGCAAAGCAAGACAACGTTAACATCGGAAATGTAAAGGTGGTAATGTGATTCATTAAAGGCTGCTGAATCAGAACTCATGCTAATACAGGAAGACAGTGCAGAATGATGAGGTCGAGCTACAGACTGTCTGCTCTGCTCTGCGTCTGCGTCTCCCTTACTAAGTCACAGCTGCATAAGGCCTTAGTCTGAAAGCTGGTAAATAGGTAAATTTAACTAGTCATTCAAAAATTTACTAGTTTATTAATAAGTTGTATTTTCCCCTTATAAATAATGTAAACATGCTCTATGCTATATCAGGCTAAAACGTAATGCACTAAGTAAGAACTTCAAAAACAGTAGATTCATTGTTGAAACCAACATGAGGTTCATTTGTTTGTTAGTCAAAAACTAAAGTCTTGATCAAGATAGTCTCACTTACTAAGCTAGTTTAGCAGCCTGCTGAGAGGAAAAAAACAGCACAACAGTACCAAAACATAACATAAGCTAATCTTTCTAGCAGGGATAAAAGAGCGGTACTGAGAGTGAGGAGAAAGAGAACAAACGATGAGAGGAGAAAACTCTTTTAGACATTCAAAGCCACCTCAGTGAGAGCGTGACTCGAGACTGTGCAGATGTAACAGCAGGAGCTTTGGACTCAGTAGGGACAGGATGAACTTCCCGACACTTGCTGCAAGTGCCCCAGCTGGTTTACTGTATCAGACACACCGCCTCGTCTTCTCACATGTTAGTGCTAGTTTGTGCTTAATAGATATTGCAGGTAGACCTGTGAGCTGAGGCTTTTTATAATGTGTTTCTTTAACTTCAGTGTCGATCCATTTCCACATACATGCCTACATTTTAATATTTACATCTCATTTTAAAGGGTTAGTTTGCCCCAAAATTACAATTCAGGCTGCAATTAATAACCCTAATGTTGTTCTAAACCCGTAAGACTTTTGTTCATTGTCAGGACCCAAATTAAGATATTTTTTAATGAAATCCGAGAGCCCTGACCCTCTAAACATACTGCAGGGTGACTTCTAAATTGCTTTGATTCAACATAATGTAGGTATGCGCACCTTTAAAGCATAAGGAATCAATGTCATACACTGATTGGTCTGAACAGGCAAACAAAGCAAAACCTAGATATATTAGGGCAATATAGAAATCCTGGCCAGGATGCGTCCTGGGAAAATGGTACGGTTAAATAAGCAACCTGATTAAATGACAAAAACAGGAGAATAAAATAATGGAGAATAGATCCCTGTATAGTTCCCCTTCACGGTCTATAATTTTGCTTTATATACAACAATCACCTGATAAGCTAAGAACAGGAAACCCTAACACATTTTAGGTGACAACCTAAAATATAGGGCATGCCATACATACTGTATACTAATAAACACATCAGATAATATTGCAAATCCCGCGAAACGATATAGTACCACGTGACTAACATTCAACCGTAAGACAATTTATAACATCTACATATGAATATATAACAACAGTTTATTAACAGGTTATTATTCGAAAAGAACGAAAATGCAAATGTCTCAACTGACCAATCAGAATCAAGCATTCCAGAGAGCCGTGTAATAATTAAAAATAATGAATATCACACACATTGAGTAATCATACACAGTGAAACCAGTAAAACTCATTCAATAGAGTCGGTTTTTAAGGCATTATGGTCATAACATGAGGTAGTAAGAAAGACATTTCAGGTACGCTTCAACAGACACCCTTCACTGACCTTGAGGAACACACTTTATAGTCTATATAGGTCATTCTCTTATTCCAGCTCAGTGAACCCTCCCTTTTTGCTCTGGTTGAAATAACACTATCATTTGTTTGAGCGTGCTTATCTTAGTACACCTACAACACACAGTGGGCGCGCTGAGGGAAACAACACCAGAAGACACAGGACTGAAATGTACAGCTGTGAAATAAAGCCATTCTTCTTGGCAATGCTGAGTCACGGTCTGACACACACTCACGGAGAGAGAGGAAGGACTTGCACTGGTGATGAACAATCAGGCAATCACGGACTAATCACAATGCTCCTCTAGTTGGTGGGACAGGGATAGTTGTAAACAGCCCAGGGAAACAGGAAGAGCAGAATGGAAAAAAATAACATTTGTAATGTTTCTTTTTATAAAAAGGAGTGTGTTCCTGCCAAACAAGACCACCAAGGTCACCCCAACCATATTAGGTAGGCTTTTGGATATAGTGTGAATAACGTGGTACCATCTCAGAGAGATAATGGCTGCTAGTGGCAAGGACTGGAGAGGAGGCGGGTCTGAATTCAGGCACAAAGACGCCCCTATGTGCTGCACACTGGCTCCAGTCACAGCACTGCCTACTCCGGGAGGAATCATGGAAAAACGGCAACATTCACATCACTATACAGCAGTCTGCCGCATACAACAACACTGCATATGTTAACACAAGGACTTCTTTTTATATCATATTCCAGGGTCAAACACAGCTGATAAAACTGCTTATGTTTTATGTCATGAGACTAAGCCTGAAAAAGTTACTGTTTTAAACCAAATCTAAATTTTTGCTACACCTGCCAGCAGTGAGTAAATTAAACACAGGTCATAAGACTCTATTTGTATAATAAGTTCACTTTTTAAAAGACATTTGTAATACTTCCATTCAGCATTTGTCAAAAATGACATTTCTGTGATATTTGATATTTATATCACGTCCGTTTGAACATTTGATTAATCAAAGACTTTTAATCAGGATTGCTTTCAACATAATAACAAGAAATGTTTCCTGAACAGCAAATAGGTATATTAGAATGATTTAAATGATGTGACACTAAAGACTAGAGTAATGATGCTGACCAGCTTTTCCATCTCTCAAATAATTCAATTACAATTTAAAATATATTTCAATAGAAAATTATTTTAAATTCTAATAATATTTCATAATATTACAGTTTTTGCTGTAATTTTTATTTTAAATCAAATAAATGACGTCTTGCTGAACTTGGGAGATTAATTTCTTTCATAACAATATCCAATTCATGAAAGTAAAAGGGCAAGTCATAGGCCTGTTGTTTTTATAATTTCATTTTGGTGGCCGAATGTGAGGAATTTTTCCTAAATGTCACCGTGTCAGCAGACGGAGATCTGAAAAATAAGAAACTTCAGGGTTAACTCTTGAAAATAAATGTGCTTCAAGATGCCATAGAAGAACTATTTTTTCAAATGATTTCATAACAAACCTTTCAGCATCTCAAAAACCTTTCACAAAATGTTCTTTGCGGTGAAAGAAACTTTAAAAAAATTATAAAAATGTTTAAAAAAATAAATAAAAAAGATCTGAACGATTCTTTGTGGAAAAAAAAATAGTTCTTCTATAGCATCACTGGGAAGAACCCTTTAAGCACCTCATGGTTAATTTAATAACCTTCTAATGATAAATTTTCATTTAGATCTGAATCATTAATGTTGCTATTAGTGAAGGCCAGACTACAATTAAGTCAAACTCAAAAAATGTAAACCATAAAAATCTAAGCTTCATTAAAGTAACAGCCAACTGTCTTTTTAGGTGACCACTGATAAGTCTTAATTTAGGACTAGTACACTCAAAACACCCTATTCAAGCCTGATAATGTAAAACTTACACATCTAACAATTTGAACACCACAAGCAACCCTGTAAGCTTCTCTAAAAACAGGCAACATCTGAGAGAAATAAGTGAACCAGGACCTTTAGCGCTATTAAACAGACTCAACCTAGGCTAAATGTGCATAACCTTTCCCGGCCCTGACGACGAGTTTGAATGCTTTCATTTCCATTTATGCTTTTTGAGTAAAATCCATTATGCCCTGGTCACAGGAGTGAAATTGTAATGCAACATGGCTGGAGTAAGTGAATTGAACGGTTGTGACATAATAAATCAAAGCTGCCCACTGCCACTACTTCACTTACAGCAATGACCTCTGATATAAATCTATGTGAACAGCATTACCCCAGCAAACGCCTAGAGCAGCATCGGAGAAAATCAAGAGTGCATAAATATGTTGAGCCAGCTAAACAACAGAGCTGAGAGGAGAGCACTTTTACTGTAAGACAATCAAATAAAATCAAGACACCCTGAACAGCAATAATTAGAGAAAGAGAGAGAACAAAGGGGGAAAAAAAGGTTTCCAGAACAGTGCCAACTTGGAAGTCTTAGTTCAACATAATGATAGTGATCATGTAATTTCCATGGTCACTGTTTTTAATATCTAACCCATTTACTTTTAAGACTTTGAGCAAATAATTGTTTTTCAATTCATGTTTCATTTGTCATCACTTAGTTGCTTATAACGCATATCAGCATCTGTCATCTGGAAAATTATTTGAATGCTTTTTCAAATATAAGAACTTGAACATATTTTCAAAGCATCTTTGATACAGCTAGTTTAAGTCACATGTATCAGTTCAAGTCTTGGCAAATGGTTTTTCATACATTAAAAATATTAGATAAAAACAGCGATATTTATTCACTAATGAATTTACTTTATTGGTGTGTGTATATATAAGCACATATCAGTAGCTATATATTAGATATATATTTATTTCAGAATTAATATGGAAATATAAGGTTGAAAATTATTGAACAATACATATACTGCAGATATATAGAGACATATCCAGTACATTAGTGCCGAGATCAGATGCCTGGGGCAACTGCTGTGTCTCTAAGGTACATTCAGAGACTCTGAACAGAGTAATGGACTTTAGAAGTGCTGAGAGCTGAGCTTGACCTGACCACTGAACCACTAATCCAAGAACAGAATGGCACCAGCCGTACACTACAAAACACATCTATTTTCAAGCCTCTACAATACTAACATCTCCAGAATATGGCCGGGATACAACGTTACACAGTTCTATACTTCACAATGCAGTGCTGCTGAGAGTGAAAGTGGTCTATGTGCTATAACACAGCATTGCACCGCAGCAGCGCTGAGAGGAACGTGCATCGAGGTCATTGAACCGTTCAGCTTAAGCTCACACAGCCCGCTCTTCAAGAATGATAACAGAGTTTCCTGCTAATTCTGCACCTCATTGAGATGAGCACTACATCAACCTTACTGCTCAGAGCAGATAACAGCTTCTGGCAGGAGTGAAAGAACTTCGACCCACTTTGGCAGCATGGCCATATGCTCATGAAGCAGCTGAGGAGGTATTTGAATAAGGCACATTCCATAAGTATAAGGTACACTGTGATGTCCCATTACTATTTTTTCTTTTAAAGAACTACCGGACATGTTTGATTAACAATCATCTAACAAAACTTTAGCTTACCAGGAAAAGAAGCTAGTTTAAAACGTTTATTATGTCTGTACTGTCCATTAAACCAGAGATTGTAGTCTGTTTTACCACAGAGGCAACTGCAACTGCGACATTTTTTCACTTTGTAAACAAACTTAACATTCTTCAACATCGTGACTAAAGAAATAACATCAGGGGCCTGTACCATGAAGCCGGATTAGCTGGCTAGCCGGGTAAGTTTAAATTTAATTAGCACCAATCCTGGGTTTTAGGTACCATGAAATTGGTTTGGCTTTTAGCAGTGTTCATCGCCATAGTAACTTACGCTACACTG